>PVJX010032239.1:0-20579 GCA_004027295.1 Dolichotis patagonum | reverse complement strand
TGGATGGATGGATGGATGGGTGGATGGGTGGGTGGATGGATGGGTGGGCTGATGGGTGGATGGATGGGTGGGTGGGTGGGTGGATGAGTGGGTTCTGCAGGTGTTCATGAGTAGAAGTGTGGGTGCTGGGCCGCAGCCCCCTAACTGTAATGCAGTCATTCACCGCCCCCAGGCCCTGCTCCCCCAGGCTGACCACAGCACCCCAGCTGCAGGCTGACTTTGGGTAGCAGGAGGCGCTTCTCCCTATGATGCTCCCACTCCAGACCGAGGTGTCCAAGCCCAGAGATTAGAACCATCCTTCCTGTCTCCATTGTGGCCTCCACCGAGCTGACCTGTTGGGGTCCAAGTTCTGTGGTCGCCTTTGGGTCCCCATCTGCCCTACAAGCCTAGCGACGTCTGCCTTAGCGGGTTCCTGGCTCCTGGGGTGCCCGTCCTCACGTGGCCGCGGGGCCCCACACTCACCCGGGCCCTGCTCCCCAGCCCTGGACGCCCCTCCACCCATCCCCTCTTACCCCTCTGCAGCCACTGCCCAGCTGCATCCATGCCAGGTCGCCCCGTCTTGGGCCTCACCCCGCAGCCTGTCCTTCCCGAATTGGCCACCAGGAGGCGCGGTGAGCGCCGAGTCAGGTCCTCTGCCCTCTGCCCTCTCTGGGCCAAAGCCCAGGTCCTCCTGCAGCCCGCAGGGCCCTGCACGGCCCGCCCGTCCTCTCCCAGCCTCCCCTGTTCCCTCTCTCCCTCTGCTCCAGCTCCTTTTGCCCCTGCTCCGCGCGGGACTCCATGCTGCCCCAGGGCCTTTGCACAGCTGTGCCCCCTCCTCCCTTTTCCCAGTCCCTTTAGTCTCTGCTGGCCGCCCTGCACCCAATCCCCTTGGCTGCTTGGCGGATACCCGTGGTTCTCCTCTTTGTTCGGTCCAGAGGGCAGAGGGGCAGCACGGTCTAGAGAGCGGAGCCTCCCGCCACCCAGAACATTGCTGTGCCACACAGTGCACATTTCCGGGCCAGGCCCTTAAATCTCTGCGGGATTCCCAGCCCATCCACGGAACCCCCAGGGCTGAAGAATTCTGGGAAATTTATCTGGGAGAAGAAAACCGGCAGACAGAGCCTGGTGGGCAGGCCATGCAGAGAGCACATGTGCAGCACGGCCCAGGAAAGGCAGGCGGTGGGACACACACCTGTCATCGCAGCTGCCGGAGGCTGAGGCAGGAGGATCTCCAGATGGAACCCGGCCTCTGCAGTTTGCCAAGACTGTCTTAAAATTAAAAAATGAGATGCCAGGCGTGGTGGCACACGCTTGTTCTCCCAGCTCTGGGGAGGCTGAGGCAGGAGGCTCACTGGGAGTTTGAGGCCAGCCTGGGCTACATAGTGAACTCAAAGTGAGGCAGTATCTAAAGAAAAAAAAAAAATAAAAAGCAGTGCCCCGCCCCCACCCCTCGGGACTTGGGGTGCGAGTCTGGCCCTGCCGGGAGGCGCCCTCACCAAGGCGCTCGCCCCCCTTTCGCACCGCCCCGCCTCACGTGAGCTGGCGGGGGAAAAAACTCCCTAAAGGTCAGTGTCTATAATTGAATTTTCCTCCGGATAAAAATAGCATCTTTGTAATCATTTAAATGGTGCCGCGGGCGGGGAGGGGGAGGGGAGGCATGGGTGTGGGCAGTGCGCGTGCGCGTGTGTTCCCATGTGCACGAGTGCGTGCGGGTGGCGGGGACGTGCGTGTGCGTGGAGACGCTCGCATGCCTCCGTGTACACACGTGTGTGCGCAAATGCACACCGCGCGTCGCTCGTCTGCGCGTGTTTATGTGCTTGCGTGTACGGGCTCGGCTGCACGTGTGTGTGCGTGCGCGTGCCCGCCTGGTGTCCCGTGCGCGCATCCGGAGCTGATTGTGCAGGTGAAGTGACTCAGCTCCGCAGCCCTCCAGGGCCACCGCGCTGTCCCCTCCCAGGGAAGCCCTGGTTGTGTCTCAGGCACGCGGCCTGCAGCGTGCACGGCACCTGCCTCAGTCTTCCCCTCCGTCCAGCTCCTTCCGGGGACCCCGTGTGGGTCGCCAGGGGCCTGAGACCTGTGCAGAGCCAGCACCCAGGCTCTACCGCCCCTTTGGGGGGTCCTGAGCTGCATCACCTCCCCATAGCTTCTTTCCAGCCACATCTTGCAAGAATCACTTCCGGTCTCAGGGCCTCAGTTTTCCCCCTCTAAAAAATGGGCACAGTATTCACAGCCCCATGGGCTTCCTTGAGAGCGGTAGATCAGATGTCTCTAGAGGGCCCTGGTCCTGAAAGCCTTGGTGATGCTGTGCCTGCCCACCAGGTTGCAGCCTGGAAGGAGGAGAGACTTATTTTGGTGGGGGGACAGGCTTCCTTGGAGCCAGAGGGATCTCACCCTTCTTCACAGGACGGTCAGGTCACCACTCAGTGTGAAAGTCTTCATGCACTGCTCAGGAGTTAAACCATAGCACGCCCTGCACGCCCCTTCCGTATCAGCCTGTCCTCAGCACCATGGACACTGTGGCGACTTCAGCAAACGCGAACCCTTGTCCTCACGTCTGCGATTCACTGAATGAAAAATTCCACAAGGGGCAAACGGAGCAGATTTAGAGGGCAAACACTAAGACAGATAGAGAAAGAACTAGGAAGGGAACAGTTGAAAAATGATGGTGCTTGTATTTGGTGGCCCAGGGTCTGAGAGCTGGGAGATTTTGCATCAGAATTATCACCAAAAGCTTTACAATAGATGGCATGGTGGTGTAAACCTACCATCCCAGCACTGGAGAGGCTGAGGCAGGAGGATCACTGTGACTTTGAGGCCAGCTTAAACTGCATAACGAGACCCTGTCTCAAAAAAACCAAAACAAGGAAGGAAGGAAGGAAAAGATTATGGTTTGGGGCGCCATGGCCCATGCACGTAGACCCAAGTCCTGGGGAGGCTGAGGCAGGGGGATCTCTTGAGCCTAAGCGTTCAAGCCCAGCCCGGGCAACACAACCAGACAGTATCTTAAAAACAAATAGCAAAAAAGAACGAAAATAAAAAAAGAGCACCCCAGGTTCAAAGGACAGTGGTGGAACTGACAGAACGTGAATGCTTTCTCCTGAGCCCTTGCTTCCTGTGGTTTTGGTTGTTCGTGGTCAGTCAACGTCCAAAAATAGGAAGAGGAGAATTCCAGAAATAAATAATTCATGAGCTCGAAATGGAGTGCTGTCAGGGTGGAATGGAAGAATCTGGAGCCATGTGTTCCAAGAGCACAAATTTCCACCTTGTCTGGGGTTTCTGCGGTGTATGCACTACCCTCCCGAGATTCACCCAGAATGCAGTGCAGCCCCCATATGTTGGGTGAAAATGCAATATTTTGATAGAGACAGTGAGAGATCACATTCATGTGAGGCTCAAGATGGCCACCAGCCCTGGGCACTGCCTTCTTCTCAGTGGGGCAGGAGAAATCACCAACGTCCAGGAAACAGGAAATCAAACCAGAACAAGGTCTCACTTCTCACTGATCAGATCAGAAAATGTCAGGAGGAAAGGGGTGAAGTCAGGCATAGACAGAAGGGATTTGAGCTCCTGTTGTTGAGCCTGTATACAGCCGGTGAGAGCCCCAGAGATGGGCAGTATAGTGGCACCAAACATCACAACTCCTGCCTTCCATTCAGAGCCCAGAGACAGTGTTGCACAAAGCTAGGAGTTCATGAGTGGGCCCTGTGGAGTTGTCTACTGTGACTTGTGCCCAGCCAGTGGGGACCCAGCAGATAACTGTGGAACATGCACCCTGTGGAAACCTACACAGCTGTGAAAAAGGAAGGAGACCAGGCTGTGTGTCCTGGCACCCAGTGAGGTCTCCAGGTGGAGGTTACCCTGTGCCTCCTGGTGCCGGTAGCTCACTTAGTGAGAGCTCATTACCTGTCACATGCTGTGCGTGCCACACTACTGGATTATCTCAACTGATTCTCTCATCTTACAGCGGGAGGCGTAGAGGCACAGAGAGCCTAAGTAACCAGGCAAATGTCACACAGCCAGTGTGTGGCAGAGCTGGGGATGCAACACTAATTCCTTGGGTGCCCCCTTCTGCACTCTTATTCTCTTGGACTCTGTTCGTTCATTTATTCACTCAACAAACACCAGTGACTATTATGTGCCTGGGTGTGTTCCGGAATTGGAGACCCAGCAGAGAACCAAAAAGCCAATATACCCTGCCCTCCTGGGCTTATGGAAGTTGGAGAGACAGCAAATACACAAGCAAACAAAAATGATCATTTCAGATGGGGAGACACAATAGGCAGAATTGAAACAGGGGAATGAGGGAAAACGGCATCCTGTGCAAAGGCCCTGGGGCAGGACAGAGCTGGCGTGTTGCAGCCGCGTGGAGGAGGCCTCTTGGCTGGAGCAGAGGGAGAAGTGGACAGGGAAGAGGAGAGGAGGAGAGAGGACCGGTGGGCCGTGCAGGGCCCTGCGGGCTGCAGAAAGACAGGCTTTGGCCTAGGGAGGTGGGAGTGGAGGGCTGAGGGCGGACTTGGTGCTCACGCGCGCCCTCTGGTGGCTTCCATGGGGAGTGCAGGCTGGGGCAAGCGCAGGCGCACAGACAGGCCCTGCCGGGGTTCAGCTGCACCGTCAGCCTCCTTAATCTTTATTCCGAGACAGGGTCTTGCTAAGTTGCCCAGGCTGGACTTGAACTGGAGATCCTCCTGCCTCAGCCCCCCAGGGCTGGGATGAGAGGTGTGCACACAACAGCGGACCTTCAAACACACTGGGTCTTCTATGCAGCATCCTGTTCCTCGCTTTGGGGGCCCAAAGGCAGCCCTGGATCCCCGGAACCGCTATTCCGGAAGCATCTGCTCAGGGGCCCCGGAAGCACAGCCCCAGGCTGAATCCGGCCCCCTGTTTGTGTTTGTCAATAAAGTTTTATTAGCACAAGCCATGCCCACTTCTCTGTGCACTGCTGCGGATCCACTCAATGTGAGGCCAGCGCCTTGCACTCCGGGTCCCGGGCGAGATGTGTCCCCAGGGTGTCATTGGGTGTCCTCTGCATGGTGCATCTGGCTCGGGTCCCTGAGAGGCATGCACACTGTTGTGGCATCAGGGTTGCCTTCCTTTTCGGGCTGAGTAATACTCCACCACACAGGGGACCATCTGCTTCCTTGGGCTCATTCCATGTCCCAGCTGCCGTGAGGCTCTGCATGAGTCTCTGTTTCCAGTTCTTTGGGGCGTGATTCCCCGCTGTTCACTTCTGCCACAGGACCCTTGCACAGGCCATCCCCTCTGAGTGTCGTCAACCTGGAACGACACCTTTTTGTCTTGCCCAGGTCACTCAGCCCGGCGTCTGATTGTCTGGATGGTGGAACTGGAGACTCAGGAGTGCCCCCCACACTGTTCGTCTCCTGCGCAGTTAGGGCCTCATTGTTGGCCATTCTGCCAACTGTCCCAGCTCTGATCGTACAGATGCTGTCGCTGGCACTGGGGGTTGGCAGTGTTTGCTTCCTGGAAGTCACTGGCAGACACGGAATTGAGCTGAATTCCTGAGAACCACAAATCCTGGCAGCGGGACTGTAAGTATGCCTTCTACTGATAGAAGGGCAAGGGAAGCTGGGTGCTGAGGGATGTATAGGAGTGTATGAGATAGGAGAGTGTGGGTTTTGACAGGCAACACTGAGGGAGAAGGAAGGTAGAGATGCATGGTGGGCACTCAGGAACCCTTGGGAGACCATGCTTCGGGGGTGGATTTTATTCCCAGAGAATCCCTGGGGCATGGGGACAGAACAGAGACTTCATCAGGTTGAGTCTTTGAAAAGACTGTGTTATGCTAGTGCTGTCAGAAGAACAAATCAGCCAGGTCTGGTGGCACAAGCCTGTCGTCCCAGCACTCAGGAGGCTGAGGCAGGAGGGTCGCTGTGAGTTTGAGGCCAGCCTGGGCTCCACAGTAAGACCCTGCCTCAAAGGAAACAAAACAGGAAGGGAGCTGCAGGTCACAAGGCCCTGAAGGATGTGGTTAGTGTGGTCCAGGGGGACTGATGGGGTCAGGGGCCGGTGGGGTCGGTGAGGGGCGGTGAGGGCAGCGAGGGAGGTGGGAAGGTGGCCAGGGACAGGTGCTGGGTGGCAATGACCCACATTCCAGCAAATGCTACCTCTGCTCCTGAGTGTGGGAAGCAGCTCTGGGGGGGGGATCACAGACAGGGGGCCACCCCTGAGTGACAGACAGACAGACAGACAGACAGACACAGACAGAACCAGAGATCCCTGAGCAAGAAGCCCACTCATGCAGTGATCAGCCACGGAGATGGAGAAGCCGTTTGTTACGCAGCGTTATCACAGCCGGCGCTGACTGCTATACATCCCTGTAATGGACCGCAGGGGCCTGGAGGTCAGGCTCCTCCTGAGACACAGAAATGGAAGCCTGGGCCACACCTGCCTCTCTCTTAGTGTCCCAGGAGCCACCAATGAGGGGGAGAATCCAGCTCCCCACTGCCGCTTCCTGGGTGCTGAGGGATGCATAGGAGTTTGTGAGCTAGAAGAGCATTTTAAGCAGAGGCAGCAGCTTAAAATGAAGACTCTCGGGGGGCTTCCGAGGATTCCGCGGGGAAATTGCCCGTGAAAGTAGCAGAGAGCAGCTCGCCGGTGGGGGGAGGAGATGATAGATCTCCAGGAAGGAAGGGGGGGTTCGGAGACCGGGGTGCTGGGCGGCCGCGTGTGCGCCACGCAGGAGACGCGAGCAGCTTTTAAAGTGACAGGCGATACAATGGGCAGATAATATATTTAAAACCCGTATCAACTGTTAACAGACCGTAAAAACACGGCCCCATTAATCCGCACGTCCGTCAGCGCCCGCGGAGCAGCCGCGTTATGCGGTTCCTGCCGCCCGGGCTCCTGACACCTTCACGAATATGTCTCAATTTATCTGGATAAGGACAAGAGAAATATTGTCTTTTCCCCTCCTTTTTCTTCTTTTCTGTTTCTCCCTCCCGCCCCGAGCAGCTGAGATCTGAGCTCGCAGCCGGAGTGTCCTAAAATCTCTCCCTCCCGGGAGAAGAGTTTGTGTTGGGCTTTAACCCCGCTCTCATGGAGTCCCCCCCCCACGTCCTGTGTCCCCTCTGCTCTGTCCCCCCCCCACCTCCCCTGCTCCCTCTGCTCTGGCCACTCAGCCTCCTCTCTGCTCCTTCCTGCAGGGTGCTGGGATCCGTGCTGCCCCAGGACCTTTGCACGGCTGCGTTCTTTGCCTCTGACCACTGTTCCCATGGCTGCCTCTGCTTCCAAGGTCCTTCTTCCCCAGGGACATCACCTTCTGTGAACCCCCCACCCAGTCCTTACTATGATTTGCAAACAGTTCATTGACGCACTGCTTTTTTATTTGGCTTTGTTTTTTGAGACAGCGCCTCCCTGTGTAGCCCAGGCTGGCCTTGAACTCAGTGCAACTCCCGTGCCCCAGCCTCCTGGGGCCGGGATGGCAGGTGTGTGCCACCACGCCCAGCTGACTCGTTGCTAATTTATTGCCTGCCACACTGGACTAGCCCCCGGAGGTCAGGAATTTGGGGGAGTCCATTTTGTTCAGGGATGTCCTCCTGAGGGCTAGGTCAGTGTCTGGTATACACTAGGTGCTCAATACGTGCTTGGGAAGGAAGCGAATCAGACAGAGTCAACTGGGTACAGTGCTCCACACCTGTGATCCCAGCACTGGGAGGCTGAGGCAGGAGGATCCCTGTGGGTCCCACACAGCCAAACCAAGGCGGAGAGAGCTGGGCAGGCCCAGGAAGACGCGCGCATCTGGGGTGAAGCTTGTGGGACCCCATCTCCGCCCTCGCCAGGGGGCTTCAGCTCCCCCCACAGCTGATCTGGGTGCAGCTGCTGGCGCCCACATCTGTCCCCCAGGAGGGCTGGTGGCAGCCACCCGACCCGGCCCCTGCAGCCCGAGTCCCTGGCGGCCCCGACGCCGCAGCTCCAGCTGGCACAGATGCTGCCGGGGTGGAGCAGCTGGGCCGGCAGCTGGCGAGGCCTGGGGCGCGCAGAGCCGCCTTCTCCAGGAAATGGGTGGCCCTGGTCCCCTCCCGGTCCTGAGGTCCCTCTGCGGCCAGCGCCTCCTGTGACCTCCAGGGCGTGCTGGCCCCTCCATTCCCTTCTCCCCACTCCCCCGCCCTGGCTTGGACAGTGCTGGTCCCCGGACAGTGTCGTCCTGTCACTGCAGGGCCTGGGGGGCAGTGCCCGCCCCCAGCCTCCCCTGTCTCGGCATGGCTGGATCCCGTGCCCGGAAGCCTTTGACCCCCGTCTCTCAGCAGATGCCCGGCACCCCCGCATGGCCCGAGGCCCTGCCCGGGGTGACCCTCCATGGACCAGGGGGTCCCCTGTGGCATCCGGTTGGAAGGGGGGACTCGGGATCCGACCGGGCCGTCTGGAAACGGGGTTTTCCCTTCTTCAACCAGACACAGGGGTGCACGCCCGTCATCCAGGGAGGCTGAGACAGGAGGATCTCAGGTCCCAAACCAGCCTGGGCCACTTAGCACACCCCTGACTCAAAAGCAAAAAGCAAGAGGGCCGGGGCTGGAGCGCAGTGCAAAGGCCTTGGGTTTGATCCCTAGGACCGGGGAAAAGACAGGTTGTATGGTCACTTTGGGGGGTGGCTGGAGCTCCTGAGGAGGGGCCACCTTCCGCTCTGGCCTCTTCCTCTCTGTCCCAGGCCCCTGCCCAACTGCACCACAGAGGGCAGGGAGGCTGGCGTCCCAGATTCCAGTCCCCAGGGCCCTGCTAAGTCTTCTATTGGCCCAGATTGGGGCTTGAATTTGAGATCCTCCTGCCTCAGCCTCCCAGAGTGCTGGGGTTGTAGGCACACTTGTTCACTGCCGTTTTTTTTTGTTGTTGTTGTTGTTTTGTTTTTTTTTGGTTTATCCAGTCCCCAGGGCTCAGTCCTAGCCTTGCTGTCCTCTGTTCCTGGGGACAGGGTTCCAGCCCCCGCAGGAACCCAGTACCTGCTCAGTGACAGCAGCCAGAGAAGGTTCTAGAAGGTTCTAGAAGAAGAGGTGGTTCTTCTCTGAGACCCACATTAAAGCCGAGTGCATTTGGTTCAAGTACCCGTTTCTGTCGAGGATTCGGGGTGGGGGTTGGGGGAGTGACTGAGGTCCCCCAAGACCAGCTGCAGGATTCTTAGGCTTCTCTCGGGGCAAAGGAGTTAAGAATCCAGCTTTTCTTCCACATATCCCGACTCATGGTGGCAGCGGGGCCCTTGAAGAGCCCGACACTGGCCCCTACCATTGACCCCGGGAGTGACCTTTGCCTGCTGCCTGGCTCAGCCAATCAGGAAGGCCCCTGCGGGTGCCTGGAAACTGTTTCCATGACGCCCAGGAGCTGCTGGGCCCCGAAGGCCTGGGCAGAGGGTGAGGGGCTGGGAGCGAGCGGGGAGAGAAGGATGCTTGCTTGGTCACCATGGCAACCCAGGGCTGCAGGAGGCAGCCCCAGCTGGCGTGGAGCTCGTGTCCCCACCCCCTTGGCGCCGCCGCCACCGTGCCAGGCCCGTCCTGGTGCAGATGGAGATGGGGCCCTGGCATCTGCTGGGGCACCGACCACGGGGTCTCCTGCGGGGAGGGGGGGCAGCCCAGGGGCACTGGCGGCTGGGCCGGGCAATCTCGGAGGGCTTCCTGGTGGCAGCCAGCATTTCCTAAGCAGTGTCATCGAACCCCTGGGTCACAGCTGTGGCCATGCCCACCGGCCACCTGTCCTCCCAGGTCTAATGTTTTCCCTCGGGCTGACTCACGGCTCCTCAAGGAACCAGGTTTTAAAACAGAAGCTCAGGCCCTGCTGTCCACGGGGAACCAGCAGCCCCAGGCCGGGACCCCCAGGCCCGCTGTGCTCTGCTTCAAAGCCGGATAGGACAGCTCAGCACCCACTTGGGAGGCTGAGGCAGGACGGTCGCCCCGAGTCCCTTGCGTCAGCCAACAGCATCTGGATTCAAACTCAAGGCTCTCAGACACCGGATCCCCCCCCTCCTTCCAGGGCTCTGCCGTTGCTGACTCCGCTCCCTTGACAGGCTTCTGAAACCCCGGTTCTGTGCGAATCAGCTCCCTCCTGGACATGCATGTTTGCACAGTAAAGGCTCTGACAAGTCCTGCAAGATGAGCTCAAGTCCTTCTTTATCTACAATGGTTCCCCAGACATGTTTGTTTGTTTGTTTGTTTGAAACAGAGTCTCCTGTGTGGTTCAACCTGGCCTTGAACTCACTGTGTAGTCCAGGCTGTCCTCAAACTTGCTGGGGACCCTCCTGCCTCAGCCTCCTGAGTGCTAGATTACAGGCATGTGCCACCACACCCGGCATCCCAGAGGTATTTTTGGAGACAATGCTTTGCACCTCTGCCCTGTGATGGTTTCCTTTTAGACCAAGAGAGAGAAAAAAGGCCTAACACAACCGACAATGGAATAAAAATTAACAATAATTATTCCTGTTGCCCCGAAAGGACGTAACAGTGAGTGTATCTGAAAATTCCAGAGGGCTCTGCCTTCAGGCATGACTCGATTCAGAAGCTGGGATGTGCTATTGATGCTGTTTGTAAAAAAATATCCATGTATCGAGGCATAATTATCATAAATATGCAAGCAGGCATGCTCTGAAAGGCTTTGACATACGCACACTCCCGTGACAGCCTGGAAATCGTGGAGCTCTCTGTCACCTCCTAAAGTTTCCGTGCCCCACTTGGAAAGCTTTTCCAGGACGGGAAGAAAGGCTAGAGCCAAGGTAGGACACAGGTGTTGAGGCGGGAAACTTGGGACCTTACAGAGGGATCTGTTTTGTGAAAAACTAGAACAGATTTGAGACCCGCAAGAGAGATACATGGATTTCGACAACCGCAAAGTCCAAGGAGCAGCTTCAGGCTCGGCTGGATCCAGGAGCTGAAAAGATGTCCCGGAAGTCTGTCTCAGTTTTCCAGCGCGGCTCTCCTCAAGGCGGGGTTCAGTCACGCACCTCTCCACTTCCCGGACTACCCCATTCATAAAGTCAACAGAGGGAGCCATGGTGCCTATTGGTTCCAGTAAAGCTGTGTGGGTGATTCTGGTTGGCTAGACTCAGGTCACGTGTCCAACTCTGAGCCAATCACTGCTGCCAAAGGATGTGCTGCGACTAAGTATGGCCTAAATGTACTGTTTCCTTTTTTTTTTTGCGGTACTGGGGATCGAACTCACGACCTTTCACTTGCCAGGCAGGCGCTTATGCCGCTGAGCTAAATCCCTAGCCCAATGTACTGTTTCCTACTGTGGGACCCCCACGACTTCGGGACCAGCTCAGCAACCCCTGCCCTGGTATCCCCACCTTCCCTGCTCCCTCTCTGCCCTTTCCTCTCTCTGTTGCGGCCACGTGTTCTCCTTTCTGCTCCTGCACGACAGTGGACTGCATGCTGCCCCAGGGCCTTTGCACGGCCTTACCCTCAGCCCCAGATGGCTCTTTCCCCACTGTCTCATGCCCAGTGTCACCTGTGTCATCCCGGGCCCCACACAGGACCTCTCCCAGAGCTCCTACCTTCTCCCCTCACCTCCACCGCTTCCCTGTGTTCTTTTCTGCCCTGCTTTTCTCTACGTCATTTCCTGGCTGCCTGACTCGCTCCAGCTGCCCAGAGCCCGGGGGGCTTTCCATCCTTTCCTCCATGACTGGCCTCGGTACTGGCGACAGTCCCCCGGTAGATCACTGTCCCCTGTACCTGCCTACGCACCGGATGGGTGTGCACGACCCCTGCACCCACTTTCCGGATGTGGAAACCGAGGCCCCGGCTGCTCCGCTTCACAGTGCCCTGGGCACGGGCGGGGTAGGGCAGCGCGGGCGGGGCGCCGCGGCCCCTCCTGACTCATCCTCCACCGGTCGGGCTCAGCCGAGGTGGCTGCGTGAGGTTCTGGCGCCGCCCGCGGTTCGCCCTCCCTGGGGGAGGGAAGCGTACTCGTTGCCATAGCAACCTGTGATCTCGGCTAGCTGGGGCTGAGTGACAGTGGGGGCCAGATGAAGTCACAGCCGCCCATGCCGGAGGGAGGGGAGCCAGCCCGGCGGGGGACATCCGGCCTCACACAGGACTCTGCCTTCCGCCAGCCCTCGGGACAACTTGGGGTTTTTTGTTTTTTTTTTTTGCAGAACCGCGGTTGGAACCCAGGTCTTCCCTGAGCTGTACCGCAGTCCTTCCCATGTTTTTAAAGTTTAAGACAGGGTCTCACTAAGTCACCCTGGCTGGGCTCGGCCTTGCGATCCTCCTGCCTCAGCCTTCCAAGTAGCTGGGGTGACAGGCATAGGCCAGCAGGCCCCGCCAACCGTGAGGGCGCCTGGGGTCCATTCTCATAGCTCCTGCCCCCCGGGCTGGGCCTGCTGCACACAGTAGGTGGTCAATAAACGCTTGGAAGGAAGAGGAGGAGGAAGCAGATGGAGGGCGGCCCGGAGGGAGATGCTCGTGCCCGCTGGGCACTGGCTGGGCACTGCGACGGTCCCCTTGATTCTCCCCTGACACTGGTTATCTGCCTGCACTGCGCTTATCAGTCAGATTTTCTCTTATCAGCTCACCTTTTAGCTGTCAGCTGGGACTTATCAGCTGACACCTGTAGTTATCAGCTGACACCTTGGTCCTCAGGGGGAGCATGGGGGCTGAGCCCAGAAGGCAGGATTCTCGCCTTCCAGGTGCTCCTGCCCCAGAGTCCCTCCTCCCCCCCAAGGGGAAGAGAGAAGGTTTCCTTGGTTCTTAAAGGAATTTTTAAAACAATAAACCCGGGGAACTGTCTGGAGGCCCCAGGGCATCAGTTTGGGTGGCAGTGAGGTTTCCGTCATGGGAGGTAACCAAGGCAGGCAGGAGGCTGGAAGGGAGGAAGGCATTGGAGTGGGATGGGCCCGGGGGCCTGAGATGGGGAGAACTGGAAGAGTCAGGGTCTGGGCCTGCGAAGCCCGACTCTGAGGACCCTGCGGGCCCCAGGAGACTCGGATCTTCCCATTGTGCGGTGCCACCAGGAGCTGGGGACATCGCGGGTGGGGGGCTGGTGTTCTAGGCTGGGGACAGATGAGAAACAGCCATGGCGGCTGGCTGTCACCTGTCCAAAGTGGGGACAAACCAAACTGGAGGGGAGGGGCTCCAGGGGTGACTGGAGGAGAGGGACCCTGGCACATGCAGGATGTAGTCCCGGGTGACCTGTTGTCGGTTGGTTGTTTGAGACAGGGTCTTGCTGTGTAGCCCAGGGCGGCCTCAGACCTGCAGCGAGCGTCCTGCCTCAGCCTCCCCGTGCGCTGAGATTCTGAGTGTGCGCCTCCGTCCATGTCTCTGACTCTGCCTCTCTGTTGGTGTCAGTCTCTCTGTCTGCGTCTTCCCCACCCCTCCAGCCCACCAGGCGCTGCCATGGATCTAATCCTCTCCAGCCCCCCAGAGGGGCCCACTGCCACCCTCGGCCCCTTATCACCGCCGGCACAGCTCCTCTCGTCCCCTCCTCTGCCTCAGTTTCCCCAGGGAAGGGATGGATGGCCGATCTCAGCAGCTCCCCAGCTCCCAAGGGCCTCTCCCAGATCGACACCTAAAAAAAAAACCTCATTAGCCCCGCACACCTGGGAGCTGGAACACGAGGTGTGTGAATAATTTATTTGGCGAGTCATTTTAATATTTTATAATAATTGTGATGAGCGTTCAGCTTTTTGTGGCTGTCTGGATGTCATTAAGGCAGAACCATGGACGGTTTCTGTCCCCGAAGCACCTCGGAACCAGCCGGTGACCCATTCCCAAGGGGAACCCGGCCAGGGAGGTGACAGGGACCACTGAACGTCCCAGCACCTAGGAATCAACCGCAGATGCAGCTGCATCTCAGCCCCATTAGCGTTTGCTTTCAATTCATTCATTCATTCATTCATTTTCTATTCATTCAAACTCTCCAAGGGTCCTCTATTGTATTGAACTAAGCTCTTACTGCCCATCATGGCCCACAAGGCCCCAAATCTGCCCCAGGGCCTTTGCACATCACCCTCCGGAACGCCATTCAGTTTCCTCCCCTAGTCGGGTCATCCTTGACATTTCCAGCTCATTCTCCAGTGTGTGGGGGGTTTTCTCAAACCTTGCCATGCCCTCCAGCCCAAGCTCTCCCCCTGGAGACCTCTTCATGTGTCAAAGATCTCGCACCCACCAAAATCCCAGGCCTTGCTTCTCACAAAGTAGAGCCACCCTGAGACGGGGCTACTCTTCTGTGGACTACATTTCCCAGACTCCCTTGTGACAGACATGATCATGTGATATGAACTGGCCAATAGGAAATGTGGGAAAGTGATCAGCATTTTTCCCATGGGGAATTTGTCTTAGCTTCCTACGGCTTCTGTAGTCAATCGCGCCAAACACAGTGGCTTCCAAGATCACAGATTTATTACCGTCGACTTCTGGAGAATTCTGTAACATGTTCTTTTGGGGGGCTCTAGGGTAGAAATATTCTTTGTATTTTCCAACTTCTAGGGTTGCCCACGTTCCTGGGCTTGAGGTCCAGCGTTCCTCAAAGCCCTGCTTCTGACTGTCCTGTGACCCTGCTCCTGCCCCCTTCTTAGAAGGTCGCTGTGAGGACACTGGGCCACCACGAAATCCAGGACGATCCTAGCTTTGCCCGGTAAGCTGCCATCGCCACGTATCCCAGAGAATAGGGCGGGGACCTCCCCTTCTTGGGCCATCGTGGGGGTGGCAGCAAGATCTTCAGGAAGCAGATATTTCTGTCCACGTCTCATCCTCTCCGCCGACTGAAGAGGGGACCCTGCACCAGTTCTAGGAGAAGGAAGCCGTGGGACAGGACTTGAGTTCCCCAAGTTCTCATGGGAAGGAGGGCATCTTCCGGCCCTGACTTATCACATAGCGTCTTTTGCATCTTGAATATTCCCCAAAACTCCGTCGCCAAAGGCTCAGTCCCCAGAATGTGGTGCTACAGAGAGGTAGAGGGACCTTTAAGAGGAGGGGCCTTGGGAGGAAGTGCCGTCGTGGGGCGTGGCCTCGAGGGACTCTCGGCCCCTCCCCTTCCTTGCTCTCTTTGGTTTCCAGCTGCCCCCCACCCCGTAGGGTGCCACCCAACAGTGCTGTCCCTGATGTCACGCAGCTTTTAAGTGACCAGGCTGATATTCCTGATGAAAGCTCCTGTCTCCTAAAGGGATTTTGTTTTGTTTTGCTTTGGTGTTTTGAGACAGGATCCTACTATGTAGGCCAAAGTGGCCTCAAACTTGTGGCGATTTTCCTGCCTCAGCCTCCCAAAGTGCTGGGATAAGACGCATGCGCCACTGTACCCAGCTCCGCCAGTCGTGTGGCGTGTGGCGCCAGTGGTGTGTGTGTGTGTGTGTGTGTGTGTGTGTGTGTGTGTGTGTTTCTGATCTCAGAGTCCAGGTTCCCTGGAACTCTGCTACAGACATGATAAAACACATTTTGTTCCAAGGATCTTTTCTGCTACACTTTTATCTATTTTATTTTTTTTTAATACTAAGTACGTTTATTAGAAGAGGAGAAAGTTATGAAATATCATCTCTTTCCTCCAGAAATTAGAAGTAAAAGACAGAAGAAAACCAAAAGCAAACAGAAGAAAATAATAAAGCTCAAAAAACACAATCCCTTATCAAAATGCCAACGTCGTTTTTCATAAAAATTAACATTTTGATTCTTACCTTTCTGTAGAAATACAGAGGACTCAGAATAGTCTCAACAACTTTGATAAAGGGGCAAAATCAGAGCTCCAGCCCTCCCCAGCCGCACGACTTATCACAAAGTTTCACCAATCAGGAAAAACCGGCATTGATGTCAAGATAGACAAACCCCAAGGTACCAATATGAAGTCCTAAAATAGATACCCACATAACACACAATTGATTTCTGGCAAAGATGCAAAAACAATTAGGTGGAGAAAGGACTGGACCCTCAATAAATACACTGGGACAACTGGATATCCACATGCAAAACCCCAAACCTTATATAGCACATCCAAAATTTCTTAAGGCACCCAAAAGTCAACTCAGAATGGCCCACAATGGGTTAAAGTAAAGGCAGCGTGGCCTGAGTCGTTGCTTAGATGAGGTCATTCTCTCTGGGACAAAATATATGTTTTTTCTTTCAGCTTCTCACATGAATGAAACAGTATGTTGTTTACATGTGTCTGATTTATTTCACTAATGAGTATGTTCTCAAGTGCATCCATTTACCTATAAGTGTCCAGATTATCATTCTTTAGGGCTGAGTAGTACTCCACTGTATAGAAATACCACATCTTTGTTTTCCCACGCCTCAGTCGATGGGCATTTAGGTTGTTTCCAAGATCTGGCTATGATCAACTCTGCTGCTATCCCCTACACTTTTATAAGCACAGCCCCAGTTCCTGCTTCCTGCCCGGAGGCATCTGATTTTCTATTCTGTATCTTGGGACTTGGTTATCTCCACAGTGCTGCAGAGGTGAAGCCACTCAGCAGATGCCTTGTGACATCGGCCCCTTCTATTCAGCATGGCTCCCTCGAGAGCCACCAGCAGCCTGTCCCTCCTCGGTGCTGAGTAGAGTTCCCAGGGGGTGACGGTGAACCACCACATGTTAGCCATTTGTGACTATTTAAGGACATCTGGGTTGTTCCCAGCATTTGGTTATTTTATTTTATTTATTGGTATCAGGAATTTCCCCTGTGCTTGCCAAGCAGGCACTGTGCCACTGAGCTACTGAGCTGTATTCCCGGCCCCAAAATGCTATTGCTGGATCATTCGATAAATGCACACTGTGGTTTTTTTTTTTTTTTGTACTGAGGATCGAACTCGTGACCTTGTGCTTGCCAGGCAGGCGCTTAAGCCACTGAGCTAAATCCCCAGCCCATGCACACTGTGTTTTGCAAACACACAGCAGACACAGTCCTCCTGGGCCTTTTCCCCAGGTGGTCCACCCTTAGTGGCAAATGCTCGAGTGGTCTGTTTTCCCTTCATCGTCGCCAGCACTGGGTGTTATTGTTATTTTTAAGTGGCAGCCTCGGATAGGAGGAGCAGGACGCCCCCTCCCTGATCCGCACTTCCATAAGGGCCCATGTGACCTGAGGCTCTCTGGGAACTTATATGACACCTGCATGTCCTCTCTGCTCCAGTGTCCACTCATCTTGCTGTCCCTTTTGCCCCCTGGGCTGTTTGTCCTCTGAAAGTGGCTCTTGGCACACTTTATGTATGGGCGGGAATGAGCTGAGTAGAGAAATGACCTGACAAAATCCAATGTATTTCTTTCTGTCTTCTATGAACCACCTTTAAGTGTCATCTCTCAGACCTTTTCATGAGGACAAAGGTCACACAAACTTTCTCTTTTCTTCTAAACGTTTTACAGTTTTATATATTTCACACAGACCTGTGATCCGGCCTGTTCAGTCTGGGGGCCACAGGAGCCAGAGAAGGTTCTGGAGGGAGGGCAGGGGGAAGTATCAGGAAGACTTAGGTGACTGGAGTGAGGTGGCCCATGACAGCCTCACTCAGCGCCTCAGTTTCCCCCACTAGAATACCAAACTGAACAGACCGGAGGATATAGCTGGAACTGGTTATGGAGGTGCTTGCCGGTAATCCCGGCACTCGGGAGGCTGAGGCAGGAGGATCCTGTGAGTTCAAGGCCAGTCTGGGCTACATAGCGAGACTCTGTCTCAAACAAAACAAAACGATTAAAGAGACATGAAACGGGGTCACAACCCTGAATCTTTGTTCCCACACTCCTCGGGGTCAAACCCCAGTGGCCCTGAGCCTGGTGTCCTGGGGCTCACATGCCAAGTGGCCCCCGGAGGGACGAGGCCCCCACCCCGGCCTCAGAGGGTCCCCACAGAACTCACTCGACCTGAAAACCCGGGACTCTCTCTCGGCGGCCAGAAACCAGGCCATTTCCCACTCCAGTCATTGTCGCCATGTAGAGTACCAAGAGCCACTTTGGCGCAGATCTAAATTGAAAATAAAGAGCACGGGGCCGGTTCCCGTGATGGAGCCGCCACGCTCCGCGCTGCTTGGGGTAATATTTATCCACCGCCTGCTGCCGGCTCAGGGGCTGTGGGTTCTCGGAGCGGGGCTCGGTGCTCCTGAGCGGGCTGCACCCCCACCCCGGGCTGACCGCCCCCTACCCCGCTGCTGGACAATCCGGCGGCAGAACCGGCGGTTTGCAATTACTACGAACCACCCAGCGCGTCAGCCGGATTTGTTTTTCTTTATTGAAAATGTTTAAACTTCATGCACTGCAAATATCACCGCCCCAGCTGGATTTAACTCTTTCTTTGGGGCCAGAGCAGCGATTCTGGAGAGTTCCACAGAGGTGGGGTTACAGGGGTGCCATTAGGAATGTGCTGATCTTATCTTTTATTTTGGGGGGTCTTGGGGATGGAACCCAGGCCTTCTCACGGAGTTCTGTCTCCAGCCTTTTTATTTCTGATGTTGAGACAAGGTCTTGATGAGATGCCCCGGACTGGGTTTGAATCGGAGATCCTCCTGCCTCAGCCTCCCAGAGTGCTGGGATCACAAGCGTCCACCATGAACTTCTTAGAGGGGACGTGCTGAGGCTTGCTGCAGGCTTGGGGTGAAAGAAAGAGGAGCGGGAATTCCCCAAGATTCTGGCTGAGTAACTGCAAGTGCTGAACAGCTCTGGGGAAAAGTTTGGGGGAGATGCCTGGGAGCCCTGTGAGGAGACATCTTGGGCAGCTGCACCCCAAGTGTGGAGCTGCAGGGAGCCGGGGCTGGAGAGGAGACGGTGGGCGTCTCAGTGTGCAGGTGGATGTAAAGCACTGAGTCCCCTGAGGAGGAGGAGGAGGAGGAGGAGGAGGAGGAGGAGGAGGAGGAGGAGGCGGAGACCCCAGGGTCCAGCCCTGGGCTAAGGATGGGCAGAGGGAAACTGAGGAAGGGACCAGAGAGGCAGAGGTGGGGCAGAGGTGAGCCGAGGCGTGTGCAGTCTGGAGTTCCGGTTTCCAGTGCAGAGAGACCCGACCTGCCCCACGCTGCCCAGGGAAGCCAGGAGGAGGGTCTGGCTAAGCTGCTAACTTGCCTAGGCTGGGTTTGAACTGGAGATCACCCTGCCTCTGCCTCGGGAGCGGCTGGGGTGACAGGTGGGTGCCTCCTCCCCCCACTTAGAGCCCGTCCTCATAGACACCACTGCGTCCCGGGCAAAGGAGACCAGCGCCCACCCAGCCAGGCCCCGGCACCCTCAGAGCCCAGGCCAGTGACCGTCTCTGTCCCACGAGTGCGTGTCTGCCAGGAGGGTCCCTGGCCCAGGCTGGGGCAGACAAGTCCCCTGCCCATCAAGGAAACAGTCTCGAGGAAAAAGGAAGTGACAGATCCCGGTGAGAAAAGGGCCCAGGAGTCAAAGTGCTTCTTCAAAAATAAATAGCCTGATTAGCATAAAGTATGCAAATGTATGCTAATGTGACAACTATTAAAAGATTCCAAATGTCATCGAGGGAAAACACCGGTGCTGGCTGGAGGGAGGGAAGGGGGAGGGGAGGAGGGGGTGCAGCCCAGATGCCCTCAGAAGCCTGGGGCTCAGCCCGGGTCACCAGACTGGACTCCTGCTCACAAGCCTGCACACTCACGCACACTCATTCACGTGTTATTCCAGGGTCACTCATGTCGCCGGGCTCTCTCCGTACGTCTCAGGACTGAGACCCTGAGACCGTGGAACCCCTTCAAAACTCTCCCCTCACACCAGGCGTGGTGGAGCATGCCTGTAATCCCAGCACTGGGGAGGCTGAGGCAGGAGGATCGCCTTGAGTTCAAGACCAGCCTCGGCCACAGAGTGAGACCCTGTTTAAAAAAAAAGACAGAAAGAAAAAATTTCCTCCAACACTGCCACCCCTGACAACTTTGCCCATGCCTCTCGCCCCCTGGCAGCTTTTCGCCATCCCCTCCTTTGATGAGACAAAGCTGATGGGAAGCATTTTCAGGGGAGAAGACAGAGGACTGACCCAAGGTCCCTGACAACAGAGACGCAGGTCAGGACAGCTGTCCTGGGCTGGCTTCCCAAACTCCAGTCCCAAATGTCAGACAGCGCCTGCTGTGACCTCCATTCGTATTTCCTGAATGTTCTCCTCTCAGTGGACGCGCTTGGCACAATCTTAAATCAGTTTTAAGGGACACCGTTTATCACAACTTAAACTGGAAAGTCAGAGCATTCGCCGTAAGTAGAAAACAACTCAGGGGACCCAAAGGTGATGCCACCCATCTGTGATCCAGTGCGGTGGTCCCGAGGGCCTGAGCCGGAGGAGCTCGCTGGCTGTCCCAAGGGGGTTCCGGGGGTCAGAGAAGGTGGCAAAGGCACATTAGCACCCAACTAAGAGTTTCTTTAGAAAGGAGGGCAAAGGAAGGGCTTTCTCACTGAGCATTGAGTCCTGCTTCAGCAGAGTTTGAAAACCAGCTGCTGGCCACCACGGCGATGTCCACGTACGGAAAGGCAGGACATTGACCCCAAACCCAGGAATCACGGGAGGGTCTGGCTGGAGGTGCACACTGTCAGCTCTCACAACCATGCTGGCATGGCCGGAAATCGGAGAAGGAAGGGCTCTGGGTATAAATATACCCACCTACTGTCCAACTAGCTCTTCATCCACCCAACCACCTGTCTACCCACCATCTACCCTCACATCCATCCATCCATCCACCCACCCACCCATCCACCCACTCATCCACCCA
>PVJX010032238.1:0-20566 GCA_004027295.1 Dolichotis patagonum | reverse complement strand
TTGCAGACAATGTGAATTTCAAACCAAGAATGATCCAAAGAGATAAAGAAGGTCACTACATACTAGTTAGGGGAAAACTTCAAGTGGCAGAGATAACAATCTTAAATATACATGCACCAAGTTCCAGAGCACCCAGCTATACAAAGCAAATACTAACAGAAATGAAAAGTCAAATAAGCAATAGCACAATTATAACAGGAGACTTTAACACACCATTGACACAAAGGGACAGAACAACTAGACAGAAAATCAACAAAGAAATAACAGAACTGAATCATACCTGTGAACAAATGGACTTGATAAATATATATGTAGTTTTCCAACCAACAACATCAAGAATATACACCATTGACACAAACGGACAGATCAACTAGACAGAAAATCAGCAGACATAACAGAACTGAATCACACCTATGAACAAATGGTCTTGATAGACGTATACAGAGTGTTCCATCCAACAACATCAGAATATACCTTCTTCTCAGCAGTACATGGGACATTCTCTAAAATAGACCATATAATAGCCCACAGAACATATTTAAGTAAATGCAAAAGAATTTAAACTATCCCATGCATATTATCGGATCATACTGCCGTGAAACTAGAAATTAACGATAAAAGCAACTGCAAAACGTCACAAACACATGGAAACTGAGTAATCCATTCTTGAGCAACCAGTAGGTCACAGAGGAAATTAAAGAAGAAATTAAACAATGTATACAAGCAAATGAAATACAAACACAACTTACTGGAATTTGTGGGATGCAATGAAAGCAGTCCTCAGAGGAAAATTTATTGCATTGAGTTCCCACATCAGGAAGACAGAATGAACACAAATAAACAACCTGATGCTACAACTCAAACATCTAGAAAAAGAAGAACAAGCCAAGCCCAAATCCAAAAGAAGGGAGGGAATTATAAAGATCAGAGCAGAAATTAATGCAATAGAGACTAAGAAAACAGTACAAAGGATCAATGAATCAAAGAGTTGGTTCTTTGAAAGAATAAATAAAACTGATAAGACCCTAGCCAACCTTATTAAAAAAAAGAAAGAAAAAAACTCAAATTCATGCAATAAGGAATGAAAAATGTGAAATTACTATGGACTCAGCGGAAATACAGAAGATCATCAACACCTATTTCAAAAACCTCTACTCTCATAGGTTTGATAACATTGAAGAAATAGAAAAATTCCTAGATGCATATGAAATACTGAAATTGGATCAGGAAGATGTAAAAATGCTGATCAACCCAATTTATATTACTGAAATTTAAAATGTAATTAAGTCCTTGCCAACAAAGAAGAGCCCAGGCCCAGATGGATTCACTGCAGAATTCTACAATAAATAAAAGAAGACCTAATTCTGACACTCCTCAAACTTTTCAATGAAATCAAAAGGGAAGCAATTCTTCCTAAGTCATTCCTGGAAGCAAATATTACTCTAGTACCAAAACCAGAGAAAGACCCAACTAAAAAAGAGAACTATAGGCCTATCTCCCTAATGAACATAGATGCAAAAATTCTCAATAAAATATTAGCAAACAGGATGCAGCAAATCATCAAGAACATTATACACCATGACCAAGTGGGATTCATCCCAGGAATGCAAGCATGGTTCAACATACACAAATCAATAAATGTAATCCACCATATCAATAGAGCCAAAAGCAAGAACCACGTGATCATCTCTATAGATGCAGAAAAAGCTTTTGATAATGTCCAACACTCATTCATGATAAGAACCTTATAGAGAATTGGAATAGGTCTTTACCTCAATATGATAAAGGCTATCTATGACAAACCAACAGCCAGCATCATATTAAATGGCCAAAAACTGAAAGCCTTTACCTTAAAATCAGGCACAAGACAAGGATGTCCGCTGTTACTGCTCCTATTGAACATAGTACTGGAAATACTAGCCAGAGCAATAAGACAGGAAAGAGAAATAAAACGAGTAAAGATAGGAAAAGAGGAAGTTAAATTATCATTATTTGCAGATGACATGATACTTTACATAGAAGACCCCCCAAAACGCTATTGAAAGACTCCTGGATATAATAAATAAATTCAGCAATGTAGCTGGATACAAAGTCAATACTCAAGAATCGATAGCATTTCTATACACTAATAACAAAGGTACTGAGGGAGAAATAAGAGAAGCCACACCCTTTACACTAGCATCCAACAAAATGAAATACTTAAGAATTAACCTCACAAAAGAAGTAAAAGACCTATACAGCAAAAATTATAATACCCTGAAAAAGGAAATCCAAAAGGACCTCAGTAAATGGAAAGACATCCCCTGTTCATAGATAGGAAAAACAAACATTGTGAAAATGGCCATTCTCCAAAAATTACTTTACAGATTCAATGGAATCCCAATCAAAACTAAAAACCCTCATAGATCTAGAGAAATCACTCCTAAAATTCATCTGGAACCAGAAGAGACCTAGTATAGTAAAGGCAATTCTAAGCAACAAAGGCAAGGCAGGAGGCATCACAATTCCTGACTTGAAATTATACTACAAAGCTACAGTAATAAAATCAACATGGTACTGGAATAAAAACAGACCTGAAGATCAATGGAATAGACTGGAAGATACCACCACAACCACAAACTCATTCAACCACCTTATCTTGGATAAAAGGGCCAAACATGTTCGCTGGAAGAATGACAGTCTCTTTAACAAATGGTGCTGGAAAAACTGGCTATCCATATGCAGAAGACTGAAACTAGACCCATGCCTATCACCATGTACTGAACTAAAATCTAAATGGATCAAAGATCTAAATATTAAAACAGAAACACTAAATCTGTTGGAAGGGGTTGGGGATTTAGCTCAGTGGCTTAAGCGCCTGCCCTGCAGGCGCGAGGTTGTGAGTTCAATCCCGGGTACCACACACACACAAAAAAAAAAAAGTTGTTAAATTCATAGTGATTGGGAAACAGCAGGAAAACATTGCTAGAGAAGAAAGGGCCAGGCCCAAGTAACACCTCTTGATCCATCAGACACAACCATAACTGTATTTTGTTAGTTCATGTAGTGACCAAGCCAGTCAAGTTGCCACAATTAAGCTTAACTACCTCACTATTTTTCAGCAATAATAAACCAGGTACAGAAAACACAAAAGTTAACTATAGAATACAGTATGAAAGTAAATTTTAAAAAGTCAGAAAAAAGACTTTGAAAGTTTCCCATAAACAGTTGATAAATTTATGAGGAAAACAATGTTTTACCTACATAATATATACTGTATAAAAATATAACATAGTATCCATTAGTATGTACAATTTTAGGTTTTTATGAATCATCCAAAAATATGTTAAAAATACAATAAAATATACATATGATATTCTTTCTCCAATCATGCTTCAGTTAAAGAGCACTTCTTTTAAATAATAAACTGCACAGTTTTATGCACAAATTTATGAGGGAAGAGCTTCATGTGTATCTTAGTGGTAAATATGTATTTGGTGTGCATATGCATAGCTGCAGATTAGTTATAATATATACATATATAAAAATAATTACAAAACACTAATTGTCTTTATAATGTGATACGTAACTTCAGAAATGATTTGTGTACCGTTTATTTTTTTTAGTAGGAGTAGTTCCAGTTTTCAATTCCAAATATACTGTACATAAAATTGATGCACTGAAAATATCTATTTCCTTAATGTTGAATTGTGTGATTGAAAGATAATAGATTACACATTAGAAACATTTAGAGCCATTTTTTGTGTTTCAAAATTGATGTTACCATTGCTTATGGAAAATTCATTTTAGCTTTTGGGTTTGGATTCAATTTACTTACTTAAAAATTAAACAAAATGAAGATATTTCTATCATACTGCTGAGTTTCGGAATAAACCAAATATTTACAGACTATTTAACATACTTTTTGCAAAATTGTTTATAACAGTGTATTAGTTTAAAAATCTAATGCCATCAAATTAAATATAACTTGAAAATTTGTACTTCTGATAACTGATTAGTTGAAAAAATGCCAATTTTAAAAACTCATTTAAATCTGAAAAAATAGATGTGAGATATATTTTTCCCTAAGCCAGTATTCTTTTACACATACTTCGCACAAATTCTATAATATATGAAACATCATACATTATAAACACAAAAATGTTTCAAAATATTTTATATGTCATGATATCACTATTTTTATTTTCATAAAGAATTACAGTAAATTAGATGATTTTGGAAAAAAGATGATTATAATTGCTGAGGCTTCTAAGAAATCTTGCACTGCACTTTATCCTCATTTTCATGAATAAATTTAATGCATAAAGAATTGGTTTGCCCTTTGTTTAGGAGTGAGAACTGATAAGCTTCTTTTATGACTTGAGTATCACTGTTTTTATGTAAACTTGAAAATGAAAATTTAAACATTAGATTTTCAACTTCTATAGGAGCACTAAAAAGATACAGATTGGATGCAGATAACATGAAGATTTTATGTTGTATCTTACAATTACTGTAGATCTTTAATGAATTAAAAAAGTTTACTTTTTGATGCTTATTTCAGTGGCTGTACACAGAAGAAGATTCCATATAGTATAAAATAATTCACTGAACTCTGTGATTTTCAGAGGCATTCTTTCTTATAATCTTTATCTACAATGGTGCTTTTTTACCTTCTTGAAATGAAAACAGAAACAAAGAAAAGGAAAGACAGAGAATATGCCATTAGCATGAACAAAGTCTTGTTTGAAAACATTTGGATGGTAACTTAATGCCCCTAAATGTGTTTTTAAATTATTTTATGAAGCTAGTAATGTAAGATTTTTTGGATACAGTAAATGCAACATGAAAGAATATAATCTAAGAAGAAAAAACACTTTCCTCTCATCTTTCCAAATAATACAACTTCATACAAGACAGAATTAAATATTTACAATATATAAGCCCTGAGTATATTTTCATAAGCTTTTGTGAAAAAAGTCTGAGGCCAAAGTCAATAAATTTCAGAGTAACAAAACTAATAAAAGAAAAAACTTAGAGTTTTAGGAAGAATCCCTTTGAAATAATACAGGACTGCACTACTGAGCATCAGACAGCTTGTAAACCAAAGAAAGTAGATAACAGATTATTTCTTTTCCAAAAAACTTAAATACATTAAATATATAAACATTTATAATATATTTATTTTTCCTTGCCATTATTATGATTTCCATTATTAAATCCTGATTAGTTTTCTTAAGGATAACTTTCTGAGCTTCTGCTTCATTTAATTGACTTATTCTAATATAAAAATGCAACAATGTTGATAAGTTCATTCTTTGAATAAACTTGTATTTGAAAAGTGAATTTTGTTACCAACTTAGTAATTTTTAATTCAATGAAAAGTCTTAAGATAGTTTAATGTTAATATTTGTGTAGACAACCATATTTACCTGAATTTAGAAAAATATGTAAATCTACTTCTCATTTAATTTCATGTAAAGTATATTAACTATCAACAAATACCTTAATGCATAAATTATGCTCGTTAAGTTTATTCTTAGTTAAATAATATGTTGTGTATTTATTTAGAATTTAACTTTTTGTATGTAGAAAGAAATACGTACATTTTCTTTCACATGGTCGATTTATTTTCTAATTTGGTTTTCATGTATCAACACGTTTTAGACACTGAATTATCACTAAAGGATGAACTGTCAAGCATACTGGCAGAATTTATAGATTTTATCCAATGTGACCTTTACTAATAATGACCAGAGAACACAAGGAAAGAGCAACATTACCAAGGTAGCATCTGTGTTTAAGTTTTTTAATATAGAAAACTGTAGCTCACATTCATTAGGTTGAACAGTATTAAAGAAATGAATTATTCTGATGCTATTTCCTTTTTTTTCCATTTTATTTTAAAGAGAATAAGACAAAAGAGGTCAGTACAGAGCAGATCGTAAACGGAAAACATAGGCAACACAATACTTAACATTAAGACAACCGGACATTAACAATAGCTATCACAATATTTGTTTCTCTGCTATAGTTGAGCATAGTTTTAAATACAAAATATCAAACATAACAAAAAAGTATAAAACCATTCAAACAGTGAAAGAATTACAGGTCATTCTGAACCGAATAACAGAGAATGATCAATGGGTACTATTATATCTCATTTTCAATAAAAAATTTTGTTTATACTTTCACTCATATTCAAATCCCAATAAGACACAATGTGATAGATAGAAGCAATGGAAATAAAAGAATAGAAGCTTGGTAGGACTTCTAAGGACACTATTAAATCAGCAATAGCTGTCATAATGTTTTATTCTCTTCAAAACAGCTGTTCATAGCATCACATATAATAAAGTCAAACAAAACAGAATAAAACCATTCCATAAGTAGATACATTTTAACTGACAAAATATACATAGGAATTTTGGAAAATTCTATTACTTAGTTCATTTAAAACTATTAATTCTAAATAAAAAATGAAACAATTATATTGATTTTTATGACATTAAGTATAACAATTGTATTTAGAGAAGTACACAAACGCAACTGCATATCATGAATAGTTTAAATGCAGCATTTCACTGCATAAAAAGGTGATACACAACTCTACCTTTTAGCCTAATTTTGTGTTTTGTTGATGAGTATACTATATACTTACATAATAGCTTTGCATTTTAAAGAAATGATAGTCAAAATAAATATTTTTAAAACACGCAATTTTTATAAAGTTTCTATTTTCATATCTGTACCCTGCAGACTGAGAATATATTTTAGTACCATCATTTTCAGTCCCTCAAAGAAGCTTGAAAGTAATGTTACTTTATGCTATTAAAATTTCTTCATCATTTATAAGTAAAAGTTGAGAAATTCCAATATAGTATAGAGACACATGCTTATACATATATATGTGCACACTTATATGCGCACATGTACATAAAATGTATTTTCAATTTACGTTGACATGGAAAAGTAAGTCATATTGCAAATAAATTGCTTTTTAGCTGGATAGTCTCAATTTCTCTCTTTGTCATATTATTGGCTGTTATTCTTTAGTAGATTTCTAACAAGTTTTATTACAGTTTGATATACATCAGCAGAGTTGCATCACAATTGTCTTCAGGAGTAGCCAGTTCTGATGGTTAGTATCTACTATGACTTTAGAACACCAATGCTGTGTGTAGGACTAAGGAGAAATAACACTAAGAATGGTGAAATTAGCTTGTGTATAATATTTGCCTATTTATATCATAATATAATAGAAAATACAGATTTGGTAGATAATCTCAGAAAATCATCTGGGTGGTTATGGGCAGACACCAGGCAAAAATTATTTTTCATACCATTATATTGTATATACATTGTTGATTCAGGGGATGAAATATATCAATGCTATATTTTTTAAAATTTACTGCTGTGGGTGTAGCTCAGCAGCACAAGTGCCTGCCTGGCAAGCGCAAGGTCATGAGTTCGATCCCCGGTACAAAAAAAAAAAAAAAAAGAGCTTCTCTTTGACATTGTTTCAATATGTGAATAAACCACAAAGCAACTATTGAAGATAATTCAGTTCTAAGGCTAAATACATGGCGCATATGTTGAATCAAGTTGGCATGATATATATTTCCTTTTCTAATTAACTGTGTAATTTAATTCATTGGGAAAGAATTTGGCTCTGCCAAAGAAAAGCTCTTCTATTTATCCTTATCATGTACTATGGAGAGAGGTTTATATTCTGAATGGTTCAGCTTGATTTCTCCTGCATGCAGCCAAATTTAAAAGATGACAGAGAGAATAGTGCAACCCTGAGCTTCTACAGAGAATGTATTAATTGACAAAACTTCTATTGAGTACAACACACTGTTGCAAAGTGACTCGTTTAATACCATATAAAATGAAAACCTTGAAATAAATGTATTTCCAAAATTTTAGAAATCCCTGATTGAACAAAGATATGCTAATGGTTTAATAGGTTTTTTTGTTATTCCCATAATTTATTGAGTACTTATTTCATACCACATACTGCATTAACAATTTTGTCTACATTATGACATTTCAGTTTAAAAGCCTTATCACAGAGGAATCTGAGGCTCAGGAGGTTAGGGTACTGGTGAACATGTCTCACAGCCAGGACACAGCACATCAGTGTCTTATCCACTCTACTAGGTATAACAAGCATGAACTAGCATAACCTAGCATAACCCTGAGCCCTGGTTATATTCGGACCAAGAGGTATATTTACTCCTGTGATCTTACAAATTTACTTGATTTGAAGAACTTATAGTTTTTGGCCATCCACCCATTCATATATTCAGCCCACATATTCTAAACTACTTTTTGCATTAATAATGTTTGAGGATACTGACACAAGAAAACAACACACACAAAATATCTGATGGTGGGCATTTGATTTACATAAGTAGGTTGCTATAAAGGACATGGTAAATAAGAATTAATTCTAAAGGTTTCATCAGATGCAGAGAAAAAAATACTGTTATTCTCCTTGAATATATACTGTTTTGAAGAGGATAGCAAATATTCTCTGTTATGGGTTGGACCTAAAATGTCACCCCAAAAACTCATTTGCTCAGAACCTTTGGAATTTTGGTGCTTTTGAAATTTGAATAGACTGTAATGTGAACAGTGAGTTAATTTCCTGATGAGATAAAAATTGGGTGACATTATTGGGAGGTAACAGAAACTTGTATTATGGAAGTCAGTTGATAGTAATGATTATGGGGTTCTGACTTTAGGCCGAGTTGCACTATTTTTACTTCAGCACAAGCTGAAAAGCAATGGTCTTCCCTGAACATGAACTGAAACTGTGAGCCAAAACAAACCTATTGTCCCCTAAGTTGCTTTCATTTTTTTGTCACAGTGATACAAATCTAATGAATTTCCTCTGTAATGAAAATGCTGTGAAATATCTTTATACCTAGCAGATGTCATGAAATTCATTTTTGTAATTCTAATTAATATCACTATTATAATAACATCAAAAACATTATTTTACAAATTTTATTTTAAAGAGAATAAAACCAAACAAATAAAAATGTTATACAGCAAACAGAACAATGCAAGAAGTATAGGACTTCAAAATGAGACAACAGGAAATCAACAATGGCCACTATAGTTTCTCTCATTTTCTTCAAAATTGCTGTTCATATCATCACCTGCAATAAAATCGAACAAAACAAAATGGACTAAAATACATCAGAACAAAAATATGAAAGTATTGCAGCACTTCAAAACTAGGTAATAGGAAAACATAATGGCTCCCATAATGTCTTGTTTTCTTCAAAATAGCTATCCATACTACCACACACAATGAAACCAAATAAAACAAGCGGAATATTAAAAGCAAAACAAAAAGATTGAAAGCATTACAGGACTTCAAAACAAGATAATAGGAAATCAACAATTGGTACCATAATACATCCCATTCTTCAAAATTGCTGTTTATTCCATCAGACACAGTAAAATCTAACAAAACAAGACAGAATAAACAAAATCTAACAAAATTATAAAAATGATACAAGAATTCAAAACAAGATAATAGGAAATTAACAGTGGCTACCACTTTTCCTTTTCAGGCATTTCCTCCCCTATCACTTTCATAATATCATTTGTGCTTTTTGAATATCACTAATTCCTTCAGTCTTTAGTGCAAGGATAATAACTCGGTGTTCACCCATATGAGTCCAAACCATGTCACCCATGAGCATGACCTTTAGTGGCATGGATTTAACTATAAGAGCCTAGAGAGTATCCTTCTTTGTGGCTGAGCAGCTTTCCATTGTATGAAAATACTGTATGTTTCTTATCCATTCTGATGTTGATGAGCAAGTTACCCTTGCTTATTTCTGGCCTCTTGTCATGTAGAAAAATTGTTTTCTTTCTTTTGATTTTTAGTCTATGAATTGCCTTTTGAGTTAATGTGTTTCTTTTATACAGCATATTCATGGATTTTATTTCTTGATCCACTCTCCCTCTGTTTCTTTTATTGGTGAATTGAAGCCATCTACATTAATGGTTACAACCAGCATGTATTGGTTTGTCTTTGTCATGCTATCCCTCCTGCTGTTGGCCCTTCAGTTTTCCCCTTCATTCAATTGCCTGTCCTGTTTGATGATCCTCCTCCGCTACTGTTCCTAGAACCATGCTCATCTTTATCTCTCTCTAGAATATCCTTCAGCACTCTGTAAGGTCAGTTTGGTGGCTATGAATTCCTTCAGTTTTTCTTTGTCATGGAAGTATCTTATTTTTCCATCAATTTTGAAAAATATTTTTTGCCGTATACATCAGTCTTGGTTGAATTTTGTATTCTTTCAGGATTTGAAACACTTTACTCCAAACTCTTCTTGACTTGATGGTATGAGTTGAGAAGACTATTGTGATTCTGATGAGTTTTCCTTTATAGGTGATCTTGATTTTTATATGTGTAGGTATAGTTTTATTTTGCTTATGACTAGTTGGAGTTCTGTATGACTTGCTTATCTGTATGCCAGATCCTTTTCTCATGTTTAGGATGTTTTCTGTTATAACTCTGTAAATACTCTTTTTTATGACACTTATGCTGACCCTGCTTTTTTGCTGATACCTATCACTCTTATTTTTCTTTGCATCATCTTGCAACCATTGAAATGTTATTTCCTGGTTTCTTATTATTTTTAAGATATCTTTCCTTTTACCATCACTAGGTATGATCCTGTCTTCAAGGTCTGAAAGTCTATCTTCAGTCTCTTTCAAGTGCCTTTTATCAGCTTTCAATTGACTTTTTAATTTCCTGGGTATCTGTTTGAATCTGTTTAAGCATTGTAATTGCTTTCTATATTGTTATTTCAGTTTCCACATTTTCCTATGCCTCTCTCTTTTTTAATCTATGTCTTCTTTAGATTTGCTCGACAATTCTTTCATCATGTTTGTGATTTCTTCTTTTACCTGAGATATTATTTCTGATCTGATTACTTTCACAGTCTCATGAATTTGTTTCTTCAGTTGCTATTCAATCAGAGATTTCAGGTGTGTGATGTCCATTTTCTTCCATGTCTCGAGGTCTCAGACTTGTTTTGAGTGGGCCAAAGGACGGAGATGGCCTTTTCCTTCTTCCTTTTGATGTTTTCTTGGGTTCCCACCAATAAGTCAGTTGTGGAGTCTCAGACACTTCTCACATTGGCTGCCCCTCCATGGTGTAAGGGAATAGGCCAGGCACCTGGGTTCTCTGAACCCATGTTGCCAGGGATAAAGCAGGGCATGGGGATGGTTTATCTAGACCTGTGCAGCTACACTGATGCTTCCTTAATGGTCATGGGTGCATAGTGGCAGGGCTGCTTCTTCCCTCATCTTATGTGACTACAGCAGGACTCCACCAATGACAGCAGGCACACAGTGTGTGTCTGATTATCCTGGTGGACACTGGCTGCCTGCAGGAAGCAAAGGTCTGAAATGGTGGCCTGTGGGTGCACAGGGCATATCTGGCTGTTTCTCCCTGTCCATACTGATTATCTAAGGGAGGAAAACTTTCAAGTGTTAGCATGTGGAGAAGTGGATCTGGCTGTGTCTCCCTGCCTGCGCTGTGTCCCCACTGGAAGCCAAAAACATTTTACATCATTTGAAAAATATGCATTTTTTCTGTCAGATTTTGGTATAGAAAATGACAATATTTACCATGAACCATTCATAATTTAATACATGAAATATTTAGGGGAATATATGGAAAAGTTTAGGTAAATGAATTGTTCTTTTTCATCCTTAGGGGTTCTAAAGTGGTCTACCTGAAGAATATAGAGGCACATGTTCAGACTCAGCCCATATCTGAGTTCTTGATGATCAACAAATTCTGCTTCCTCCACAGACACTCATGGTCCCCTGAAGCAAATGAAGTAGAGGACCACTCACTGATGCCAGTGTGATCTCACCAGGGATTTATTCAATAAGCATCAATGTTATTGAAGAATAATGTTTACCTTTGGAAACATTCCCTTTAGAAGAGGGTCAGAGAATAGAATTTATCATGGTCAGCCAGGATCTAACTTGAAGTTGTATCAGTCGGGATGTGCCCTATTATCCTGTTTTGTTCTTCTGTTTTGGGGGTAGCCATTTATCATTTTCTTTCATATTCAGTAAAGCAACAGCCTAACTGTTGGATTTATTTCACTGAAGACACAGGCAGATCCTGCTCCTCGTAACTGACAGCATAGTTGACAATCCACAGCATGGTTCCCCTACATCCTTCCAGCAATCATGAATTTCAAACTTTTGATCTATTAAACTTCCTGTTACTAAACTATATTTTTCCGCAAGTAAAAGATACAAAATTCTCAAGTGATTAGGGATATTTCTTAGAGGATTGTGTACTGTAAACAGAAAGAAATTTCAGTGGGTTTGTGAAGATTAACAAATGGTAATATTTTTAAAAATAACAATGCCTTCGGATTTGAATTTCTTGATGACTCTTCAGAATGTCTGAATTTGAAGTAAAGAAATCAGGTTGAAATTAAGGCCTAAGTAGTGCATTCAGTTTAAAACAAAAAAATTTTAATATAATGACATAGAGTCATTATATTATATTCCATGTCAAGCATGGAAAATTATGATTTAAAACTGAGAATCCATTGAGTACAAAAGCTAAAATTGATTGTTACTACTAACTAGATTCTGTTTGGTAACTTGTAAGCCCATGTACAAATAACTACTATAAAAAAGAAGTAAAATGGTATTTGGAGTTCTTATGACAAATAAAATATAAAAGTCCAGTCAATAGAATATTCTTTGCTTTATAAAATAAGTCTGGAGTAGAGTTATGACTTGCATGTCATCAGAAAGTCTGTCTTTATGAAGTTGGATTGTTGAGGGAGAAAATGCTTGAATAAAGAACGCTCAAAAATTTCTAGGCAAAGAGGCAGTGTAGATAGACTGCAAATTGTTGGAAACAAATAGATTTGAATTGGAGTTTTGCTTTATCCTTCATAAAATAAGTTATTGGTTCTTCTATCCAGGAGGGACTATAAATATTATAAACACACAAACACTTAACAACTAGTACCTGTTTTCATTTCATTACAAAAGAATTTGCTCATTTAGAACCACCTCTGTGCCTGTGCATTAAACTCAAATATGTTCTGAGAAAAATATCCGCATTCAAGGGCCAAAGGAAAAATGAGATGATGGAGAATCAGAATATAAACTGATTATCAGATCTAAAGAAAAAGTACTTCTAAGAACAAATCAATTATATTTAGAGTCAAATATATTAGTCAATTATATTTAGAGTTAAAGAGAGTAAGAAAAAGAGAAAAGCATTTCAAAACTTGCATAAGATCTTATTTAATGTTAATAAAGAACATATGAAACTATGTTATATATTCTTCGTAACGTTTTTCTCTTCATTATTAGTTATCTGTATAATGTTATATGTTTTATCTGTACAATTAAAACATAATTCTGAGAAAAGATCTTATATAAATATCCTAGTGCTACCAAAAATCCTGTACTACATAGTGGCTTAAATGACAGAAACACATTTCAGATAATGGGGCCTAAATATCTGAAATCAGTGTGCCAGTTGATTTGTTTCTTTCTCAGTACTATTAAGAAAAATTTCCATGTATTCTTCTACAAATTGATTAGTTTTTTTCCCCATCTTCCACTTTCCTTGACTTTTAGATATGTCAGAATTTCTGTGAACTATCTCATATGTATACTGGGTGTCCACATTCTATCCCTTTTCTCCCCATATACCAGTCATATGATATACTGGTATATGGGGCCCACACTAATAATCTCATCTTAACTTACTACATCTGGAACACTGTATTTTCAAATTAGAGCACATTCATATGTGCTAGAATTAGAACTGCAATATAACAATGTTCAGAGAATAATTTAATACATGACTGGCTCTTAGACTATAAAGAGAGTGTGTTTTAGAACAACCCTCTTTCATAGAGATGAGTTGTTGAGTCAAGAATTTTAAAGAAGAAAAAGATAATTCAGGACACATAATTTACAGATTTATTTCATAATAGTCACCTGGAGAGTCAAATACAAGAAGTGCATGAAATCCATCTACACACTGAGACCCAAGGAACCTAGCTAAGGTCCTGGATCCCATTGTAATATCTTGCATGAGTCCAGCTGAAGACCCAGAGCCCAAGAAATTCTCTCATACAAGTCTGTTTCACTGAACTGTGTTGAGAAGGCCCAAAGGTCAGTGATGGAAGCCAGAAAGTCTGTGCCATTGGAATGAAGGATCTGTGCCAGCAGACTGAGGGTTCTGCACAGGAACCAGGAAGTGAACTCAGACTAACGACCAGGGATTCCCTTAAAAGTAGCACAGCTATTCTCAGCAACAAAGTCCCGAGTGCTGCTGACAATGAGAACAATCAAGTTCATGTCAGGAAACAAGCTGGAATATTTGCTCCATGAGAACCAACCACAACAGGAGAACCAATGGCAATGGCAGAACCAACAAAACTAAGGAGAAACCACAATGGTGAACTCTTCTCCAGTTCTCCTTTTAATCTTGACAACAATCCTTAGGTGGGCCATTCACACTAAGCACCACACTGACACACTGATTCAGTTCAGTTGCTATCACAAGTTGACCACCAGTTATCAATCCACCACACAAGTGAACCTCATAATTGTTGCATGTCTATAAAGTATTTTTTAAATGCTGAGAGTGGTGGCACATACCTATAATTCCAGCAATCTGGGAAGATGAGGTAGGAATGATCACAATTTTGAGTCCAGCCAAGGCAACATGGCAAAATAGCAAGACCATTTCCCAAAATTTATAATAATAATAATGATAATAATAACACTAATATTAAAAATAATAATAAACAATTTTGGGGAGTGTCAGTAGTAATTCACTAGGTTCAATCTTCATTAACATACACACAAGAGATAAAGGAAATAAGACACATTTAATAATATATTTCATTTATCCTATTGTTCACAAAATATTATTATTGCAATACCTAAGCAACGTAAACATTACTAAATTGGTTTGCATAGCTTTCTTTCATTATTATGTTTTTGGAGCTGTGTAGGAATTTATTTTACCTATGGCGCATCTTGATCCAAACTAGCCACATTTCCAGTTCTCATCAGCTATGACTGTTAAAGACTACTACAATGGACAGAACAACTCTTGACCAAAAGTTGTTCATTTGTTGTTTTCTCCTGTTACTACATGACTAACCTTGTGAAATAGTGATGTCAGTAAATTTATTTATATTAATATTTATCACAGAACCCAGTGACGTTGAAGTAGATAAAACTAAATTTCTGTCACTGTTTTCTTCTATTTGCTTTTTGATTTTCTTTTTACAAGATAATATTGAGCAAAGTGTATTTGAGCACTTAAACCAATGAAATGAGATATGATATGTCTATTTTTTATATTCTGAAAACTCTCATGGATTGATCATGAAATTGTGTGTATTATTATTACAACAGTCAGTGTTCATGTTCATAAACTGGCTTGATGCAAATATGGCATGGCTACAAACAAGGGTAAAAATACTTAACAAAAACTATGATGAGAGTGATCATTATGTGTCTATACTGTATCAATAAAATTAATTAATGATAAAAAAGAGCAGGAAGACAACAGAGGTGTCAAGAATGTTCTGCCACATAGGAAAAGAAACCAAACTTCTATCAGCATAAGTGAGATGTGTTCATGGTGCGTGCAGTTGTGCTATGTGAAGACTGTCTTGGCTGTGACCACTGAAGCAAAGATCATTTTTGTTCTATTGGTATTCTCATTATACTTCATATGGACATTTATTTCTGATGATATCTTTTAGGTTTTGTAAGCAAGCCCCTAACTGATGTGAAAGTGTTGATTTTTTTTCCAAACATGTAACACATACTAAGAATTCAATACTTTATTTTATTAATATTTTATGTTCTCATAAAGCACACATTGTATAATATAATGAGAACCTCCTGACCAAATAATGAGTCAACAAGTAAGTGACATGTATGTGGAATGTGCTGTTGTCATGTGCAAAGATTGCCTTGGCTGTGACAATTGAAGCAAAGATTATTTTAATCATAGATATCTGTGTCTTCATTGTAGTTTATATAATAATTTACTTTTGTTATTCATTTTTAAACTTTATACACCAAAAACAATGGATTGATAATTTTTGTTTGTTTTAATAAACACTCAATAAATATGGAAAATTTAACACTTTAAAAATGTATATTTCCTAAATAAGTAAAACATTGTTTAATAGTTCTCCATAGTTGTGAAATCATGAGCTGTTATTCCATGATAAATTACTTTCTGAGTTTTGATTACTGAGCATGTGTCCCCAGAAAATCACATGCAATTAGGTGTATAAATAGACTTCATGTTCTTAATAGCTAGTCATACATTCAAAATTGTTAAGGATTTATTATGAACTAATCATAATGTTCAATTTATTCATTTTATATAAACCAATAAAAATTAAAACTTTTCATCTGACTTCACAAAAAAGCTTATGTAATTTTTTTAAAAAATAGTAATAACTCTGTTGCATCAAATAGGAAACAATGGGTTTCAATTATTCCTCTGCATTTCTGAGTTGCATTATAAGAATATTTTCTTTAATATTTCACAAGTTATTGTTTCTTATCCTGAGGCTGGAGCACAATTTATAAGCTTATTACATCTTCAATTGCTCCATAAACTATACACAGATCATTAGTTTTATTTTTAATACTGATATTTGAACTCTGAGCCTTATATATTCTAAGCAAACACTGTACTATTGAGCTGCATACCCTAACTTGCTACTTCCCCATTTATAGGATCCTCTGTCCAAATGAGTTTCAGGTTAATAGCTCAGGATAATCTCCCCTTCTCAAGATATTACTCATCTTCAGGTTCAAAACCATATGTGGTAGGATTGCAGGTAACAAGGATTAAAATATAGGTGAGTTTGCAAACTAGTATTCTGCCACCTATGTAATCTGCCTATGCATTTGAACATTTATTAGTTGCAGATAGACATAACAATTAATTTTAAAAGTTTTTGTATAGTATAAGTAATAATACATTTTATTTATTCATTAAACATTTAGTAAATGTACATGAGATAAGGATTTTATGTAGTTTTTTCAAGTTTTGCAATTGTATTTTTTCTAAATATTTCCCAAATGTACATATAAAAATGAAAAATATATATTAGACAAGCTCATCTTAAAATCTTGTGAAGTAAAAAGACAGTCTTGAGATTGTACAGGTGAGAGGGCTTTATTTCTTTACATTAGTATTTAGACTTAGTTTGTGCTTCTGATATTAATAGCATTTTAATTAAAACTATATGGATCATAAATTTTAGTCATTAGTTACTACTACAAATATGTATGTGAGTAGCATAGAAATTATTCTCTGTTCTTTTTTTCCTACATTCCACCTGATGCTAAGGGAAATCATTAGTATTTTTATAAATGTTTAATGCTTGCCATTATTTATTCAACTCTGTAGTAAGTGCAGATTTTTCTGTTCTAGTAGAAAAAGCTTAAGTTTTCTAAATAAACATCCATCCTGATACCAAGTTCCATGTAGCTCCTCAAGGAATAATGATTAATAAAAATTATGAGATACATTGAAACACTGTAGGTGAATATTCACTTTTATAACTACACCAAGCACTTCTTCAATATTATTTGATAATTATCACATCAGATTTTCAGTGGGACATCTCAAAATACAACCTGCCAAACTGTGCTACTCCTTTTTATTTATTATATGAATTTAACAAGTTCTGTTGATTTCATGAATAAATCAGGAAAAAATACCTTATACCTCAGTATTTTTAGAAAGAAATAAATGAGCTCATGAATATGAAAGCCATAGTAGATTTTGAGTACTTACAAAAATTTTCTCATATCATATCTTCTATACTAATATGCAGTGATAATTATTGAGACAAAATACTATGTAATTTGGTTAAAAAATAAAAAGGAAACAAATTCTATAGTTTTATTTTAAAATAAATTCAAGTAACTCATAATTTCATGACTTGTAAAAATAGAACATATTTTTTTAAATTTTAAAATAAGAGTAAAATTAAACATAAAAAAAACAGAATGAAGCAGATCAGAAGAAAACAGTGCAAGTGATACAGATTTCAAGAAAAACAACAGGACTTCATCACTGGCTACCATAATGTCTCTTGTTTTCTTCAAAATGGTTATCTGTATCTTCACACACAATGAATTCATATAAAACAAAATAGTATTAAACTGATCAGAATAGAGTAATGAAGGCATTACAGACCTTCAAAACCAGAGATTATGAAAATTAAAAATGGCTGTATAATGGCTCTTGTTCTCTTCAAAATAGCTGTCCATACTTTCATGTATGTTGAAATTAAACAATGCAAAACAAACTAAAACCACTTTGTACAAAAATAGAAGCATTACTGGATTTCACAGCATGAAAGTATGAAATCTGCAATGGATACCATAATGTCTGTTTTTCTTCAAAGTAGCTGCTCATTTTATCACATATAATATAATTGATTCTCATAAACTGTTTAGGAGAAGTTCTAGGCATATATAAACCTCTACATGCATGCCTGTTTTTTCTGCATTAGAGGGAAAAACAAAATAAAACAAAACAGATTACTAAAAAAATAAGAAACAAAAAGGACAAAAAACAATAGCAAAGAGCCCCAAACAATAATAATGTAAGCCTTCAAAAGATGGTGTTAGGAACAGAGCTAAGGTTGATATTTTACATAGTGATCTTCAAGAGTTCCTCAGGTCACCTGACACAAACATGAAAAATTGTTCCAATCCAGTGAGTATTAACTGCTTTGTTCTACAAACTTACAGAATTTGTAGCACAAATTTAACTGAGAGATTCAGCAGAGAGCCAGGATCCTTACTTTGCAAATATCCTCGGCCTGTCCAAGAGCAGGGCACATAGGTGGTGTGAATGCTACGTTTGCCACTGGTGAGGGGGAGCCTATTTACAGTATAAGAGAGGAGAAAAGGTTTGTTCTCTCCCTTTTTATTCTGGCTGCTTTTGCTGGCTGGTACCTTGAAGTATTGCCCCAGTGTCATGCCTTTCTGCCTTGGAACCAGCTGATTATGGTCTGTAACTCCACAAACAGTGAACTAAATAAATGTTTTCTTCCTTCATTTTGTATATCTTGTTTTTGAGTATTTTGTCCCAAAACAAGAGAAAAATAAACAAAACAATTGACATACATTTTTGATAAATTACTGATGTATTTGGGGCTAAAACTTTTTTATAACAATAATAAAGTAATGGTTTTTTACCAGCAAATCTAGTTCTATAAGATGGCACAAAAGAAACTAAAACATAAAATCATTTTGATGTAAAATTTTGGCAGTGTTTGAAATCTACTTCGAACAGTAGTAAGAAAAAGTAATAAGGTTCACATCTTTATCTAGGAAATATATGTATGTAACATTTACAAAATGTATAATTGAAAAATATTGGGAAATGTTAGAAGCATTGGTATAATTAGAAACAACAATGATTTACAGACTTCAGAAATGATATTCAAAGCATACCAATATCATAATGATGTCTGTAATCTCAACACTCTGGGAAACCAACACAGGATGTAGTGAGTTTGAACTCAAACTGGGCAACTTTGCCATTTAGATTTTGTCACAAAATTAAAACAAATACAGGGACTGGGTATGTAGTTCTGTGTATAACCCTTAGTTCATTCCTTAGGAAACACACACACACACACACATACACACACACATGCATGCACACAGACACATGTGCACAACCCACATACACACAGCACTAGAAGTAGTACCAAATAACCACATCTAATTCAGTGATGCAGGATGGTCACATTACAGCATACTTTCTAATCCCTAGGTTGCTACAAAGTACTGAGGATCTTATCAGTGCAGCAAGGCAAAAACTAAATAAATGCAATTAACATATATCAATGAGAAAGCCTAACATAATATAAATATTATCAGAATCATTGGATTCAATATTTTAGTCATGTTGAAGAACAAAACATCAGAACCAATATTCTCCATTTGTGTTGAACAGGAAATTAGGTATTTATTATAAATCCAAAAGTATCCATAAAGAAGTATCTTAAAATGAACAAAATATTTGGGAAAGTATTTTGGGATATAAAATAAACAATATGATTTAACAGTTATCTCTAATAACCCTAAAAGGATTTTGTGAGGGAAATGTTCAAAGTTGTTTTAAAATTTTATGAAAGAAGAAAGGTTTACAATATATTCAAAATAATTTGGAATAAACAAAAAGTTCAAAAGAAAGACATTCCTACTAGACAAAAAGACACATTACAAATTTATCATGAGTTAAACTGGTGGTGCTAGCATGTGTGCAGGCAAATAAACAACAGAACAAGCTAGCAAAAGAGGCTCACATCCTGGGAAATTGAAAATAACAAAGGTGGCAAGCAGAGCCAATCAGTGGGAAAGAACTATTTGTTGGACATGAATTATTTGTTACTTGCAGATTAATACATTAAATCATATGATAACCTCACAATCCAGGTGTGATAGTGCATGTCTGTGTGCCAATACTTTGCGAGGCTTAGCC
>PVJX010032237.1:0-20597 GCA_004027295.1 Dolichotis patagonum | reverse complement strand
TTCCTATTATAAACTTATGGATTAAGGAAAAGGACATGTTATTCCATATGAGAAAAAATAAAACTATACAATTACTCCTTGACTTATGAGCATTCAAGTTGTGAATTTTCACAGATACTAAGAGAGCTCACGTTACAAATGTTCCGATATATGATCAAATAGCAGAAGTAGGTTATGTGTCTATTGAACATTGTCACAGTGTGCTGTTGTGTGTTTACTGTACATGCAGTAGTGTACAGTAGACAACTCTGACCCAGAGTCCAGGATGTCTGGAAGCAAGAGGAAAAGCAGTGGTGATGTGGAGTAGGCTGGCGGTAAGTGTAAAGCAATAACCATGGAAACAAAAGTGAAAATAGTTGAGAGGTGGACTGAAGCGAAAAGATGGTAGAGTTACTCATTCTTATACTATGAATCATTCAACTATTGGGACAGTTGAAGAGGACAAAAACAAGATCATGGTGCCAATGAAGTCAACAATAACTTTTATGTTTTGTGTCAAAGGTGTATAAGACTTACTTGTAGGACTTATGAATAAATCTGACTTATGAAAGTTCTCTGAGGAGAGAACATGTTTGTAAGTCAGAGACTTAGTGTATAACACTGGTTGATTTCTGTCTCAGGGAAGTTCCAAGGATAATAATGATGATTTGTCAATCATTGACTGTGGAATTTAGGTGGTAGACATTAGGTGGTAGACATTAGGGATATCAGAGATTTGTAGAGTAGGATAGTCTTAGGTCCTAGGGTTGAGGCCAAAGGTCTGGTAGTTACCTAGTACCATCAATACTCCAAATAAAAGAAGGAGATTAATGATGAATTACTTTAGCTTAATTTATTAATTTATTTGTATCCACAGTTCTTATACCTGTGTGCATTCATTAAAGCTAACATTTTTCTAACTATGGTGGCAGAAATAATTTCACTTACACCATCCAGAAAAGAAACTCTACTGAATAGTTAGTTAAGACTTGGACAAAAGAATAGTATATAAAGAAAAAAGAAAAAACAAAGAAAGAAAGAAGGAAAGAAACAAAGACAAACCAAAGGCCTTAAGGGAAATTGTTAAGCCAAGGCCATTCATTCAATTTCATAGAAATTTTTAAGGGAAAAAGATACTAAAATAATGATATATACTTAAATATCTATTAATGCCCAGATGTAAAAATTTACACCCTCTACGTTTGCCCCAATATAATACCTTTAGTCCTCCTAATTCTGTCAAGTGGATCGTATTATCTCTTTTAGGCAAGAACAAAGATAATTAAGTACATCTAGTTATGAAATAACAGGAAATACCTGAGACAGGTGACACCTGAAAACACCATAAAGAGACAGAGAGAGAGAGAGAGAGAGAGGAGAGAGAGAGAGAGAAAGAGAGAATGATTTTAAAAGGGAAAAGGCAGGACTCCAGTTTATCTGTGCTTACGGGTAAAGCCTAATTGCCACGCTGAGTTCAGCTCAGTATTTGTAAACTGGCTTGAATAACTTTCTTCCATTTCACCTGAAAGGAATGGTGTCAGATAGTAACTAGAAAGTGAGAACAGGCAATTCAACTTGTGTAGGAAATTTTATTGAGACTGTTCTTTGTCACTATCTACAGAAATCACCACATCTAAAATTATTTTCAGGTTGAAATCTGAACTTGTCACTCTTGTGAGTGCTTCATTCATTCATTCATTCATTCAATTTACTATCTGCGTATAATTGTGATAGACAATAGGGCACAACCACGGATCCTCTAGGAGCATCCTGGGATGTGTCAGTGGAAGATATACTCAAACAAGCCATTATCTGTTGACCAGTAATAGGTGACAGAAGGATGACGTCCTACCAGAAGTGATCCCAAAGAATGACTTGAAGGATGAGGGCAAAGAAGGGACAGGACAGGAACTCATACTTGTGACAAGAACAACTATTTAACGTCTAGGTGTTTCGTGTGTGTGTATTACTTAGTTCTAACAAGAACTGTATGAAATGATGACCTTAGTTTACCGATTAAAGCATAGAGACTGAGCTGTTCGGCTTGGCGCTTGTCCCACAGTAAAATTGAGTTACAGTTCTTGACTCCAAAGGTCTTTTTTCTTTCATTGCACCTTGTTGCTTCTGAGATGATGATATTGTGGTTTCAGTTTGCAGTCTTGGCACAGAAAGGTGCCAGAATAAAATTATTTAATCATGTTCAAGCTAAATTATATAACACATATTTCTACCCATAGATATCACACATTAAACAAACTTTAAATTAATTTAGTTCAGAAAATACTATAGCTAGATAATTTATTGTATATGTGTTTTGGTCCTCTCCTCTGCAACATAGGGATATTAGTGTATATACCTGCTAGGTGTCCTAAATGAGATTGTGTATTTATGTAACATGCATAACATAATTGCGAGTAAGTGTTCAATAAATGCTAGTAATTATTATTATGAATATTTGTGTCTGGTTGGCATTTATCTTTTCAGGCTGACAGATGAGAAAGCATTTTAACTGAAAGCTGCTATGTGTCATCATTGGGGCTTATTAAGTCTGGTTAAATGATAGTTTTTAAGCTTATATTTATTCTCTTTTCAAACCTGATTATTGGGTGCTTTAGAGCTGTTTCAGGAAAGGCTCACAGTGAGGGTAGTTAAAACACAATTAAATTGAATGCAAAGTGCTAATAGATGCAAAATCTATGAATATTTTGATTCTTAAAGGTCATTTATGGTAAGTAGAACAGTACATATTGGATTTGGAAAATGTATCTCTACATTGCCAAATGTAAACTCCAAAACAGACTTGGGACTGTGTCTGCCTAATATTAGGATTGTAAGACAGTGTGAAAGAAGAGGGAGGGATAATGAACTTGAGTTTTCTTCAACACATTTGACAGAAAAAAATTTGAGGTGGCAAACTAGACAATGCACCTGTGCCATTTAACTTAAAACCACTACCTTCATTCATAGCTGTAGATCGAACAAAACAGTTTCTACACTGCTCATTTATAATTGTTGAGATTTGGAAAAAAAAGCAATAGGCAACAGATTAGGTGACCTGACTCCTCATGCCATCTACAAACACTTACGGAGAGGGCTAGGTTAAGAGCAGGGAATCTTGGCTGGTGTCTGACTCTGCCATCTGACTGTGCTGGAATTCGCAGACGTCCTATAAATAGTGGTTGACTGTGAAATCATGAGGAAGTCATTTAACCCCTGTTACCTTACTCAGTTTTCCTGAGGATTAATTCATATAACATTGCCAAAGTACTTACAAGCTACCTGGTTTATCCTAAGTTCTTCATAGATCCTACCTATTTTTGGAAATGTGTTTTAGAGATCCTTTACCACACTGGAAGCCAGGAACACAAATATAATTAGATACAACACTAACACAGATGATAAGCAATATGGTTAAAGTGGTTAGTGTTAAGTGAAGTGGGTACAAAGAGCCAGGGAAAACTGATAATACATTTCACAGTGCTGAGAGAAGACTAATAAATATTTCTTGAAATCGAGATTTGTGCTGCAGGCAGCAAGAGCTAGAGAGGAGGTGCATTTTAACACATGTCCCTGTGAGGTTCAGTAGCCTTTTGATGCCAGGAGAGTTACTTTTCTTCTCTTTGCTTAAAATCCCTGGTGCGTGAAAAGGGCAGGTTGAATCAGCGATGTCAAATTTCCTGCCTCCTCAATATTTGGTGATTCTCTGTAAGTCTAAGTGAGGGTGTTTTTATGGCTGAAATAGGATACTGGAGGCTGCCTGGGTGATGGAAAAAATATCCCTTGGCAGAGGAGGGGAGAAAGCAGAAGCCATGAGTCCCAGAAGCTGTAGAAAAAGGGAAAAAAGGTTCAGATGACAGGGACTGAGGTAAAGATACAGTGGAGTTGAGGAAAGCTTGTCCCATGAACGGTATAGATGACTGTGAACTTTTCTTCTTCATACTCCATTTCTTCTTCACACTGACAATGTAACTTTGTCCTGTGTTAAAATTTGACAACATAGCTTGATCTGTTCTTCCAGTACTTGTTAGACTCAATGTGGCTTCTAGACAATAAGACATCATTAAGACCTGGTTTCTGTGTCTTGTACACTCTGCTTACACCTTCCTTACACAGAGAAAGCACAGCAGAACACAAAACCGTGCTGGCTTGTCTGCTGGTGAGTTTAATTTGGTCTTTTGCAAAAAGCTAAGATAGAAAGGAGAAGAAAAATGGAAAATATCGAAGTTGTAAGGATAAGAATTTTAAATCAGGTTCTGACATTTATTATCCCAGAGACCTATGTGCATCATTTTGAAAACTTCATTTTTCTCATCTGTAAAAAAAGGCATTAATTCTCAATTGAGAATTATTATGGAAATTGAGTGAAATGCCACATATTGAGAGCAATGTCCAAGACACAAGGCTTGATTATGAGGGGGTTGCAATAGAAGCTCAAGATTGCAGTGGGCTGCAATAGTTTTGCTAGGGAAATGGAGGAGGCAGTGATAGTAGGGAAGGAGAGAAGTGCTTGGCAGACAAAGTATAAGTGACCACTGTCTTAACACTCTGACAGATATAACTAAAGTAAACTGAAAACTGTCAAATGCTTGGCACTGATGTGCTCAATAAGTAAGTGCTGAATTTTCTTAGGGAATGTCTAAACCCCTGTTCTATGCGAGAATTCTTATATTGATGTTATTATCCAGCAGGCCACCTGCTTTAATTAAAATTTTACACAGCTGAGGAATTTAGAACCCTAAACTTGGAACCTCTGGTACATTTGGTGTTTCGTTTGAGGGTGATGTTTTTGCAAGTATTATGGGAGAATGAATTCTTTGCCAGCTTCTAAATAGGTAGATGTAAAGGTTTTCTAGTGGGATTTTTTTTTATTCTGGCACAAATGGTCAAAGATTAAATAATTTGCCACTAGACATATGTTTTAAAGAGTTAATTTTAAAAACTGACAAGCATTTGAGACCTCCAATGGTTAGATTTATATGGCAGTCTCTATGGAAAGTTAAGCATCATCAAAACTGAGAGTCACTGTATCAAATTATATTTCCAGAAACTCCACAATAGAAATTAAAGAGATATAATCCTTATAAAAATTCTTAATTATATGAATGGGTCTCTGAGCTAGATGCATACTTCCAATAAGTAAGAATCTTTAAAAATATGGATATCTTAAGGTAACAAGCCAAACCAGTTAGATGTATGTCTGGGAGGAGGTAATACACTTTTAAAGGCCCTTCAGTGATATGACTATGCAGCAAGGATTGATAGCTACTAATTTAAAAGTAAATATATTTTAATGTCTGAGAGACACTGTAATATAGTATTCAGTGAGCAGGATAAGAACTTGAGTTCATGCCCCATTGTTGAAATGAAAGATTGTCCAAGATCATGGTCTGCTCTACGTAAGTTACATAACTTTATGGTTGCTTCATTACCTTTCAGATGTGGTTGTTGGCTTCCTAATAGATTTTCATGAGGACTGGATGTAAACATTATTTTATAAATAAAGCACTTGCTTACCTGTAGTAGTTAGTACCATTTGTTTTAGTAAAATACTTTGTTAGGAATTTTAAGCCTGTTCCTCAGGTTTACTTGTTGATATTAATGAAAAGATTTTTAGTAGCACCACAAATGGGAGTACACATCAACCTAAAGCACTCAGCACAATAGACCATCTTATCATTTTGCAATGCATAAACAAATCACAGTCAGGTCCAGTCTGAGTGTACCTGACTTAGAAGTTACACAATGTATAAATTTCATTTCTAGCATAAGATGCTTCTGGGTATGTTGTTCCTGCACTCTATAATAAATACAAATATACATTCCCAGGCAATATTTTCTACTTGAGCCAGCAGCTCTGTTTCAATGCCATCACTCAGAAAATGTGAGCCTTGCAGTGTTTACCTGGATGCCAAGTGGCCAGATCAATTACACTGCAATCTATTTGTCCAAAGGGTCTGAGCCAGCACTTAATCAAGTAGGGCTTGATTATTCATGTTGGCCTTGGGCAGAAAAAGAGAGTTGTTTTATGTTGCTGTTCCTTTTCCCAGCTTAGACCTGTTGGCTGTGATTTCAGTGGTGTATAGAAAGTGATAAAATATATTTGGAAGTGTATAGCTATACAGATCAGCCTTTCCTGAGGTCTTCATTGCAAGCCCCTATCCCTTCCATGCTGTAACTAAGTTCCCTGTCCATTCTGTTCCTTTATTTATTTTGAAAATATTTTAGAGCAGCTGAAATGAGCATCTAACTTCAAGCTCATGTGTTCAACACAACACAGTTCCCTTGCCTTTTTGTATATGATCAGTGTGGTACATACTTTTCTCCTCAAACTCACACCTATTCCCACCACTAGTTAATGTGTGACTAACCATTTATTTTTTTTCAATTTCAGTTTCCTCAGCTGAAAAATGATGGACTAGAATATACATACCAATATATACATTGGTGATTAAATGAAGTATTAAAAAATATATAGGTAACATTTATTACATGTATAAAGTACTCTGTTCCCTATACTAAATATTTTGCATGTTCTAAGTATTAACATATATTAGCTTACCTTTACAGGTAGACATTTTTCTCCATTGATAAATGAGGAAACTGAGGCATGCAGTAGTTAAAACAACTTTCCCAGTTTATACATTCATGTTTGAACACATTTGTGCCTGGAACACTATACCCTTTCCATTTTTATAATGTGCATGGGAAAATATAGTGGTAAATAATAGCATTTTCTCCTCTTCTCAGCTTCCTCTTAAAATTTCTAATTGAAAATAGTGTACTGTAGCATCTAGCATCTGGGTCTATATGATAAATATTCACTAAATGCTTGCTGGTAGACTAATTGTTAAAACAGAGTGTTAGGTGTCCATATACATCTACCTAGTAATGGATCGGTATAGCACTGTTCATTGACACTTCACCTTCAGAATCACCTCAGTGGCCTTCACTTGACCAAGTTCAATATTCAGGACTGTAGTGAATGTCATCAGATGTTCCTTTCAGCTTTTTCTGTTTATGCAAACCTTGATTATGTCAGCTCAGTCAGGAATGGGACTTGGTTTGTCATCCTTATCTCTGTATGTCTAATACTAAGCAGAAATCTAAATGATGTTAATGAAAAGAATGAAAGTGGCCTGGTCACCATAAAGTGCTGCTCTGTAAATATTTTCAGTGTTTACACAGACCTTGCTGCTGCTTGATTCTGTGAAGATGGAGCCCCATCCTCCATGGCATCCTTGTGACCTCCTATCCTGATACTAATGCCAAGTTGCCTCTACGTGGTGTGTCAGAGTTCTCAAAAAATGTTTTTCAGAAATGATCCTGCTGAGCTGATACTAATTGGGCTTAGGTTTCAGTTGTTTTTCTCATAATGAGGACAGACTTTCATTGATTTTCCCATACTAACATTTTAAGTACTCATTAGTACATTTTACCAATTTTCACATTAATGAAAAAAAAGCCTTTTTATGTGACATGTTAATATATGAATTGAAGTTTTTTTTAACTACTGGCAAGTTTAACTTACATTATATGAAAGGAAGATCCTTTTTAATGCTTATAACTTGGATTTTCTGTCATATAAATGTAATTATACAAAGAATAAAAAATGAGATTTATTTACTATCTACTAGATCTGACATTAAGGAAATCGTTTTTATTTACTCTTGTGTGTGATCTTAAAAACAATCTTGAAGAAAGACAGACTTTGACATCAGGATCTGGGTGTGAGTGGCTTTGCAGTCCACTTTCTGTATGAGCATGAAGAAGTCTCTAGTGCCTCTAAATTTTTATCTGTAAACATATGACAGTGTCTTACAGTTGGTATTTGGGATAGGATTATATTGCTTCCTTCCCCAACATAAAAGGAACAATCAAACAGGAATTAAAGTAGGGTGAATGCTGTTAGCAATGAAGCATTTGGAAAGCATCTCTGTGTCCTACAATTTTCACGCAACAATCGAAGTGTGTGTCAACAACTATGACATACAAACAAAAATTAGGAATGTTTCATTTAGATTGGACAATGAGATACTGTAGTAAAACAACTTTTTAAGAAAAACACTTATCAAAGAAGTTCTACAAATTGTGTTAGAAATAATTACACACTTATTTTAGTATACTAGTGGTATGTAGTATTTCATGTTTCCATTTTCTAACAGGAAAAGGGAAATTCATGTAGATTAGTTAAATAAATAAATAAATAAATAAAGCATTTTAGATTGGAATTTTTGCTTCATATTTTCTTCAAATTATTTCTTCATATTTCATTCTTGAAATGAGATTTTTTATTTCACATTTTCCTTTAAAATATTAGATCCACCTGGATTAGATTAGTATTGCCAAAAATTGGATTAGTATTGCCTACTGATGCCACAGTAATAAGGAACTTCAAATACCAGTGGCTTTAAGAAAATAGAGGTAATTTTCACTCATGCTATACATACTATCTTGATCTGGTGGAATATCTGCTTGATCCTGTCTCATAAACCAGGTCAAGAAAATTCCCATCTCTGTGCTTCTATAATTGCAGAAACAGAGACAAAAGGACATGCGGAACTGAGTACTGGTAGTTATTGCTTTTAAAAGAAAGAGAGAGACATCACTTCTCACATTTTATTGGCCAAAGAAGTTCCCGTGGTGATGCCTAATTTCAGAGTGGTGCACTCCTACCATTTGACTGAAATCCAGAGAGCCAGAAGTACTTTTAAACCACTAACAAGCTCTGCAAAAGATGTCCTATTAATTGTCATGTGCAGTTGATAGTAATTACAATCTAAGACCAAAAACTTGTTTCTTTTCCAATATAATGCTACAAGTCTATCTGAAAATAAGAACATTACTTTCTAACAAATTCAGTCAACTAACAGAATCAACAAAATGGTATTTTCCTATCTGACAAAATTCAGTGAATGCTTTCACTTTTGTAAGGGGTTAAGGGTTTGAGTTCTTTAAAGAGAGAAAGGAGAGTTAGGGGAAATGACATACATGGATACTTTGTAGAAAGTGGTATTTAATAGAATTGTCAGAAGTGGTGCCTTTATGTCACATGAGACTGCTTGAAAGTTATTTGAATAACTTAAGACGAACTTAAAATATTGAATAAGAAAAGCTTTTTTTTCCCTCCCTTTAGGAAAATATAAACATTGATGAAGCCTCCAGATGCCTGGTGAAGCACATACTTGCAAACGAATGTGAACTAATGGAGTCTATAGAGCCCGACATTGTGAAGCCCCATCTTGCGCCACCTAAGATTGTCAACTGCTCCAGCTGTGCCAAATCCTAGTACGTTCCTCTGCTGGCGTGTGATAGAAATAGGCCTATGACCCTATGAATTGTGCCTCTTATTGTGCCATTTTGGGTAAAAGTCAGATTAGTAAAATGTGGCAAACCAAAGATCTCTGCCTACATTTTTCCTATAAGAGAGAAATAACAAATGCTCTTCACATCATCAGCACAGTTTTTACAAGCTTTTTAAATATCTAGTTTGTTACAAAATCCTGTTGTGTTGCTGAGCAAACTTTTGTAGGGCTAGAGTGAGACCCGGTATTTGCTCCTTTGCATCAGCAAAAGCCTTAGGACTTAAAGAGAAGAGGGACAGAGCAAACTAGCTGTCGAGTTAAGCATTGATATTTGCCTTGTCCTAGTGTGTCTTTGTTCGAATCTCAATACATTCTCTGCTGGCCTGACAGGTCTATTAAATAGAACGGTATTTTCCCCAGAGATGACCTCCATTCTTGGCAGACCTAAGAGCTGCCTATGATTTAGCTCGTCAGAGTCATGTACACAGGCTTCCTGTGCTTTTGTTGTCTTCCTTGCCACTTGCCGGGCCATGAATGTTGGTTTAACTGAACACAGTATGAAAAGAGCTGCCCCCTACATGTGCCTTTTTTGTTAGCTTTCTCTGAACCAAGCTGTGGGACTCTTCTCTACATGTAATATATATTATATATATTTTCACAAGTGAAAAATAAAACATTAAAAGATGCTGTTTCCCTATTTCTGGATGTGCTTTAAGTTTCTTAGGACTGGAATTTTGTTTTCACAATGTAACTGTGCTTCTCAAGATCCATTTCTCAACTGTATTTCAGAAAGGAGATGATAAATTGTGATGAATCCATTCCATTTACATCTATTCTTTATGTCGGTATTTACACCAAGAAAGTAAATGGTGTCCAGACATCTTTTTGTTAATCAGAGGAACATGTCCTCATATATCCTGATCTGGAAGGTGCCACAAGAATCAGTGTTAAAAGTGACAAGGAAAGCATGCATAGTGATGCCTTTTTTTAACCCGATGACTGAGATACTAATGTGCTTCTATTTTTAATGGCATTATTTTCCACTGATATTCATCATACTTTCCAGGAAGCTTTATGTTTGTAATGGATAATTTCCAGTGCCCTGCTGATACAGTTTTGGCCTCCAGTGTTTCTGTAAGCACTGACCACATGGCTTCCTGTTCTAATACCTTAAGATCATTCTCTGTCTCTGGAGAAGTTTGCTCATGAGGTAGAGAGGTAAGAATTACCAGAAGTTAATGTTAGGAGGGGTCAAGAAATCAACTGTTCTTAGAAAGTACAATTTGAGGTATGCCCTCTGGACTTTCAGAGGTCTCTAGTAAGATAAGTTCCTGGCTCTCACAGAGGTGATCATCTTATTAGAGTTGACCTAAGTTAATTTCCTTTATTTTTCCTTTATCTCCATACTCATCTACTGATGATTCTCAAGTTCATCTTCCAAATAAGCTGCATTCATTCAAATCCTGTCTCAGGGTCTTGTTATAAAAGAACTCAATATGAGTTAGGGCAATTCTGGCCCTAGAAAATTGATCATGATAAGCTTCCTGAATTGAATCATCCACCAGCCAGGTAATGTCAAGGACTTCTTACAGTGTGGTAGAGGTATAGCACAATAATTACTAAGACTCATCAGGTAGACAGGATGAAGACACAAGGAAATGCTATTGTTCTTGAGTTTGAAAGACATGCTGTTGTGAATTTAGTTATCTGCTATAGAAACCCTAGATAATTGGGAGAACATTTCAAGACATAAGTATGGGCAGTGTTTTGGATAAGAGCCCAAAGCACAGGCAATAAAAGCAGTTTTAGCGAAATGGGACTATATCTGCACAACAAAAGAAACAATCAAGAAAGTGAAAAGAAAACATAGAACGGGGGAAAATATTTGCAAACTATTCATGGAGACTAAAATCCAGAATCATTAATAAAGTCAACAAAATGCCATAAAACAGTTACAATGGCAAATGATATGAATAGACATTTCTTAAAAGAATGAATACAAATGGCCAACAAGCTTATGAAAAAATGCTCAACAGGCCAGGGAGCATCACTGCACTGCTCACGACCTGGTATGGCCCCACCTAGCAATCCCAAGCAACTGGGGAGCCTCAGTGTGCTACGTGGTGCCTGTCAAAAGCTTACCCAGCATACTCCACTTAGCTGGGCAGTCTCCATGCATGCTGAGAACCTGGTAAGGCCCTGCCCAGCAAACCCAAGTAACTGAGGAACATTGGTATGCCTGTTGAAGCCCTGCCCAGTATACTCCACCTAGCTAGGGAGGGGCGGGGCTTGGAGACTTGGGATCTGGTAGGGCCCCACACAGGGGCCCCAAGCAGCTGGGAAGCCTCAGTGCACAACATAAGGCCTGCTGAAGGTCTACCCAGTATACCCCAGCCATCAGGGAAGCCTCTATGAGTTGCTTGGGACCTCATAAGTCCTTCCTAATGACCCTCACTCAGCTGGGGAAACCTCCTCCAGTACAGAGAGCCACCCTCAACCCAGGAAGCAACTCAGAATTTGCATTCAGCTGCCACAGGGAAATACAGGAAAATGACCAAACAAAAGAGCAAAATGCAATCTCAAACCTCCAGCCCATCTCAAACAAGTTTAGGAGATATGGGCATAGAAGAAAGTGTAAATCACACACCAGAAATTTCTGAAATGATAGCAACTGAAGTAAAGAAACAACTCCATGAAGCTGTGAAGGAACTCAGATCAGAAATCATCTCCCAGGTAAAATAAGAAATGATAAGCATAATGAAAGAAATACTGAACACATCTTAAGACGATATAGTTAAAAAAAGGAGGAGCTCAAGAAAATGGTGGAAACTTTGAATGAACAATATAAGAAAGAATTAGCATTAAACAAATTCAAAGGCATATCCAGAAAATTAAAAAATGTCATCAAAATCTGGCAAAACCACCTGGATGAATGTGAAGATAGAAATTCAGACCTTGAAGACAAGATTGCAGCTAGCAAACAGGAAAGGAAAGATCTTTTAAAAATAACAAGGAATCAGGAAATAACAATTACACAGTTGCAAGATGATGCAAAGAAAAACAATATGATGTTGATAGGTGTGTGAAAAAGGTGGCAACACAAATTATATAAAAAGACTGTTTATAGAAGTAATAGCAGAAAGTTTCCCAAGCACAGGAAAAGAAACTGACATACAGATAAGTGAAGCATATAGAACTCCAATTAGCCATAGCCAAAATAAATCTATACCCAGACAGATAATGATCAACATCCCAGAAACTCAACATAAGAATAGAATATTAAAAGCCACTAGAGAAAACAAACAAAAAATCATGTATGAAAGAAAGCCCATCAGAATCACAGCAGACTTTTCAACACAAATAATCAAGTCAAGAAGAGCATGAAGTATTTCACATCTTAAAAGAAAATGACTTTTATCCCAGATTGATGTACCTGCAAAACTATCCTTCAGAATTGATGGATAAATAAGATACTTCCATGACAAAGAACAATTGAAGAGTTTTATGGCTACCAAACCAACCCTATGAAGAATACTGAAAGATACTCTACACAGGCATAAAAATGACTATGATTTCATGAACACTAACAGAAAAAAACTACCAAGCAGGGCAAACAAGTAAATAGAGGAGAAACATAAAGAACCAACAGCAGAAAGATAACATGATAAAAATAAGCCAATATATATATATATATATATATATATATATATATATATCTCAATATATATATATATATATCAGTTATAACCATTAATATAAATGGCCTCAATTCACCAAATAAAAGAAGCAGACTGGCAGAATGTATCAACTATTCTGCATACAACCATATGCTGTATACAAAAAATCCATCTAACTCTAAAGGAATTTCATAGACTGGAAGTCAAAGGATATAAAACAATACTTCATGTAACAGGCACCCCTCCATGCACAAAAGAAGCAGGTATAGCTATTCTGTTTGCAAACAATGTAAACTTTAAACCAAGAATAATCAAAAGAAATAAAGAAGGTCACTACATACTGGTTAGAGGAAAATTTCAAGAGGAACAGACAACAATCTTGAATATATATTAACCAAATATAGGAGCATTGAGCTATATAAAACAAATATTAATAGACATGAAAAATCAAACAATAACACAATTATAATGGGAGAACTTAACACTCCATTGACACAAAGAGATTGTTCAACTAGAAAAAAATCAGCAAAGAAGTAACAGAATTGAATCAAACGTGAACAAATGAACTTAGTAGACGTGTACAGAGTGTCCAATAACATCAGAATACACATTCTTCTCAGTGTCATGTGGGACATTCTCTAAAATAGACCATATACTAGCCCATAGAACATGCTTAAGTAAATGCAAATAATCGAAATTATCTCTTGCATATATTGTCTGACCATAGTGCCATGAAACTGGAAATTAATGACAAAAGAAACTACAAAAAATGGATAGATTTGTAGAAACATGAATTACCATGGCTGGATCAAGAAAATGTAAAACTGCTGAATAACCTAATTTCAGTTAATGAAATTGAAAATATAATTAGAACCTCACCAACAAAGAAAAGCCTAGGTCCTGGTGGAGTCACAGCTGAATCTACAAGAAGTTTAGGGAAAACTTGATGCCAACACTCCTCAAACTCTTCAAATAAATTGAAAGGGAAGCAAGTCTCTCTGATTCTTCCTGGAAGCAAGTATTACCCTAATACCAAAACCAGAGAAAGACCCAACCAAAAAAGAGTATTATAGTCCAGTCTCTCTAATGAACATAGATACAAAAATCCTCAATAACATACTGGCAAACAGAATGCAGCAAATTATCAAGAAGATTATATACCATGACCAAGTGAGATTCACCCACTTGGTGAATGGTTCGTGCAGGGATGGTGCAACATATGCAAATTAATAAAAGTAATACACCGTATCACTAATACCAAAACAAAATCACATGATAATCTAAATAGATGCAGAAAAAAGCTTTTGATAAAGTTCATAACTCATTCATGTTAAAAACCATATGGAAAATCAGAATAGATGGTCTTTACCTCAATTGGATAAAGCCATCTGTGACAAATCAACAGCATGTTTTTTGACCAAAACTGAAAGCTTTTACTCTAAAATTAGAAACAAGACAAGGTTGTCCACTGTCACTACTCCTGTTCAATGTATTCTGGAACCATTATCCAGAGCAATTAGACAAGAGAGAGAAATAAAAGGAATAAGGATAGGAAAGGAAGAGGTTAAATTATCATTATTTGCAGGTGACATGGTACTTTCTACATAGAAGACTCCCAAAACTCCATTGAAAGACTTCTACATGTAATAAACAAATTCAATAATGTAGCTGGATACAAAATCAACACTCAAAGATCAATAACACTCCTGTACACAAATAACAAACTCACTGAGAGAGAAATAAGGGAAACCACATCCTTGATAATACCATCCAAAAAAACAAAATACTTAGGAATCTACCTAACAAAGGAAGTAAAAGATCTATACAGTGAAAATTACAGTACTCTGAAAGAAAGTAACCAAAGAGGATTTCAGAAAATGGAAACATGAACATTCATTGTTCATGGATTGGAAAAAGAAACATGAAAATTCTCCCAAAATCATCATACAGATTTAATGCAATTCTAATCAAAATAATTAGCATACCTCACAGATCTAGAAAAATTCCTAAAATTCATCTACAACCAGAAGAGATGTAGAATAGCAAAGGCAATTCTGGGCAACAAAGGCAAGGCAGGAGGCATCATAACCCTTGAATTAAAATTATACTACAAAGCTACTATGATAAGATAAGCACAGTACTATAATAAAAACAGACTTGAAGATCACTGCAATTGATCAGAAGATACCACCACAACTAGAGACACACTCAGCTACCTTATCTTTTACAAAGAGGCCAAACAACTTCACTAGAAGAAAGACAGCCTCTTTAATAAGTGATGCTAGACAAACTGGCTTTCCATATGCCAAAACTCAAACTAAACCCATGCCTATCACCATACACTAAACTAAAGTCAAATGGTTCAAAGATCTAAATACTAAAACAAAAACTAAATCTGATGGAAGACAAAGTATGTAACAATCTTGAAGACATAGGGTTAGGCAAAGAACTCATGAACAAAAATCAAACTGCATGGGAAATACTTCTGAGAATCAACAACTTTGATCTCATATTATTAAAAAGTTTTTGCATGTTGAAAGAAATCTCCAACAGAATGAAAAGAAAACCCACTAATTGGGAAAATATCTTAGTCAACTCTCCCACAAAGGAGGATTATCTAGAACATACAAAGAATTGTAAAAAATCAGGACCCCCAAAGTCAAAGACACAGAGTCCAGTAAATGGGCATCAGAGATGAATACACACTTCTTAGCTGAACAAATGCAAATGGCAAATAAATATATGAGAAAATGTTCAGCATCATTGGTCATCACAGAAATGAAGTGAAATGAAAACAACACTGAAATTCCACCTCACTCCAGAAAGAAGGGCCTGGATCAAGAAATCAACCAATAACAAATGCTGGAGGGGTTGTGGTAATAAAGGAACTCTTTTGCATTGTTAGTGGGAGTGTAGACTGGTGCATCCACTGTGGAAATTAGTGAGGAGGTTCCTCAGAAAGCTAGAGTTAGAAGTCCCATTTGACCCAGCTATCCCACTTCTGGGCATATTCCTAGAAGAACTGAAAACATTATACCAGAGTGATATATGTGCATCCATGCTTATAGCAGCACAATTTGTAATAGCCAGATCTTAGAAAAAAACAAAATGCCCATCAACTGAAGAATGGATTAAAAAGATGTGGTATTATTATATAGTGGAGTACTACTCAGCTATAAAGAAGGATCTCATTGAGGCTTTTATGGTAAATGGATGTGACTTGAGACCATAGTCATAAGTGAAATAAATCAAACCCAGATATGTAAAGGCCTTATGTCTCCCTAGTGTAAGCAACTGAAAGGGTAAATAAGAACCAATATAAATATTGTGAAAGGGTAAGAAACTGCTCAAAGGGGAAAAATAACTTGGAAAGGAAATAGGAGAAAAGAAGGAAAGGAAATCCAAAAAATTTTAAATTTATATATGTATATAAAATAGCTGAGATTGTACTACTAATTATACTAGTTCTTTGAACAGAACATTTAATACTCATGATTACATCAATTTTGCATATCTATGTCTGGTAATCTGAGTAACTCTTTTGAAGAATACTATACAAAATAACAACTTTTATCAAATTTCTCTCATCTTATTTTGAAAGCCTGTGTTGTTTTTGTTTTGTGTTTTTTTGTTGTTTATTTGTCTCTTTTGTTTCTTGTTTTTCTTGTGTTTTGGGGATATTTTTGCATTTTTCCCCTCTTTAAAATAAAATTTTTAAAAATACTCAACATAATTAATCATAGGTAAATGCAGAAATTCAAATAGAAACCACCAAGAGACATCATCTGACCACAGTCAGAACTGCATAAAAAACAGTAACAATTGCTGATTAAATGAAGTAGTAATATGAATTGGAGAACTATAAACTTGTCTATCCAAAATTGCTTTCTATTTTCAAGTTAGCATTTCAATGAGAAAAATGAACTCTCATTATTGAAGGGAAGGTAAATTGGCAGTCAAAAGTCTAAGACTAGATCCAGCTATCGTAGTTCTAGGTATGTATCCAAAGGAAATAAAGCCACCATACCAAAGAGATACCAGACCACGTTTATTATGTAGAATAGGCAAGATTAACTTACCTATTATTCACAATAGGCAAGATCAAGTTGTGGAGCCAACTGAGGTGTCCATCAATAAATGCATCTGTAAAGAAAATAGACACAATAGACCATTATTCCACCACATACACAAAGAAATCTTGTGATTTGTGGCAAAAGGTAAATGGAACTAGAAATTACTATGTTAAATGAAATGAATTAGACATGGGCAAATACGACTTCTCAAATATTGGAAATAGATTTTCTTGAAAGAGACTAGCGCATAGTAATTACTAGAGGGTAGAAAAAATAAGGAGGAAGAGAAATTCTTCAATTTGGATAATAGACAACAAACTATAGCTAGAAGGAGTAATATTCTGTGCTCTATAGGACAGAAGGGTCATTGTAGTTTGCAATAAAACATTATAAATTTAGGAAAGGTTTAGAAGAGATAAGTTTGAAAGTCCAAAACATAAAACCTGATAAGAGAATGAAAATTCTTAAGACACATTTTATATGTATTGAATTATCATACTATATCCCATAAATATATATGACTATGTGATAATTAAAAAGAAGAAATGAATTTTTAAAAGAACAAGAAAGTAAAGGAGTGGAAAATATCACCTCACACCAGCCAACTTTTCATTTAGGATGTGGTGTGAAAGCTGAAGACTTCTAAGCAGAAAACAAATTACTCTCATGTTTTTCAAATAGAGCACAAGCCTTGCTGTAAATTGGTTTTAAGGTTTGACTTCAAAAGATGCAAAGTTGCAACTGAACCTCAATTCACAGAGCAAGCAAGTGTCTTTCACAAAATCAGGAAAGGAAAAAGAGAGTAAAATTTAAGATGAGATACATAGGCAAATAGTTTCAAAAATCTTGAGCCCCTAAATTCTTCTGGAACTCTAACCTAGAAGATAAGACTCCATTGTTGCCACTGCAGTTACTAATTGTACCGTGAAAATACCATCTCAGAAGAATGCTTTGAAGTGTTATTTTCTCCAGCAAAGTTCTGCTCTCCTTTCCTGTCATTGAGTATAGACAAATAAGGGTCATTGAGTATAGACAAATAAGACCTTGGCAGGATCTGGATGGGGCAATTGATCTCTGCTGCAGGATAAAATACGTTGTTCATCAAATGAATCAAAGGATCTGGTGGGACATTACAGAGGATTACCTTACTGAATCACTGGGCCAGGAGGACAGGACTCAAGACCACACAAGATAATTAGTTATGTGAGGGCACTGTTTTGTTCTATCATTTTGGCAGATGAACCTGTAGTTGATTTTAGTATGCTACGGAATGTCTATTTGAAGCCTGCAAATAATATTGGCCTAATACAGATGATAGATAGATGCTGTAACTACCTTGGCAAAGTGCTGTAGAAGAGACCCAAGATTTCACAGAAGTAGAGATGTTAAAGTGTATTTATTTTGAAACCTATCAGCTGATTAGTTTCCTGAGCAAAGTCTAGAAGACACTCCCTTCACTAAAGCAGTAAGCAACCTTCCAAAAACAGGGATACAGTATCAATGAGAAATTCAACTGTAGTTGTTTTTTAAGTGTTAATTTATTTTTTATTGTAACAATTTATTGAAATTATATATCAGTTAAAAACAAAACAAGTACAATAAAAGAAATAACAAAAAACTGTTTTTCATTTTTGTCCCTTTGATACTTCTGATAAAGGTCCAGGAACCATTTTGAATTGCTTTTCAAAAATAGAAACCTTGGTTCTATAAATACATCAAATCTTTATACAGCAATATCAACAATTGGTGGTTTATAGAATATATATCAATGATTAGGTCAAATATATATATGTATGTATTTGTGTATATACATATATGTACATATATATACAAATTTTTGTTAGTATAGAAATTATAATGCTTCATTTTGAACAAATACATGTATATATGTTCAAAATGTTCAAAATGAAACATTTTGTTCAAAATGAAACATTATAATTTCTATACTAACAAAAAAATGACTAAGTGTAAATCAATCCCATGATTGAATGCCACAGTATTTCACAATGAAGCAAGAATAGCTTACACTTAGGTTCTTAGAAGACTGAGAATGCTTATAGCTACTCACTGTTCTTACTAGATTCCATTCTTTTTAAAAACATGTCTGATTTTAGAAAAGCAGAGTAATTATGAAATCTGGGTCAAATGAAGTAGTAATAAATTGCAGAACTATAAACTAATCTATCAAAATTGTTTTCTATTTTCTAGTTAGCCGTTAATGAATACAAAATGGTGAGAAAAATAGTGTTCTTCACTTCAAGTTAATTCTTCTTGCAAAATGATTCCAGCTATGGAGAGTTTTAACTCAAGCATTATTCACTACACAAGTAATTTACAGCCAAATCGAATTGAAACATGGAGATTCCTAGTGTGTAAGCAACTTGTCACTTAGGAACTGTATGTGCAGACATGTGTGGTAGTTGTTTTCTATAAACAAGATTTGATCTTTTAAAGATGTTGCTGTGTTTTGATGGGAATGACTTTGCACATGATAAGGCTACATATTTCATAATAAAATGATGCAAGTATATTCAATGCCATATTCTGCATAGAACCAAAAGGTAGAATTGAATTGGATCCGCTCACTGTCACTTTTTTAAAAATTTTATTTAAAGAGAAAAAAACAAAACAAAACAAAATAAAGGGAAGCAAAAATACAGAATTCCAAGGAAAAAAGGAAAAGAACAACAACAAAAAATCCAAAGAGATTATTACTTGACAAGTTACATACTGACTTCTTGGAAACAGTTGTTCAAATTACAAAGTTAAAACATGCAAAGTAGACATTCAAACAGTGAGACTGTTAACAGTTCTGCTCCACAATCTGACAAAAACAGCAATATGGTCATCCATCTTACCCACTCAAATATACATGCAATTATATCAAAAGGGTAAAATCAAACACAACAAAACAGAACAAAGAGGATCACAAGAAAGCAATGTAAGAGACATAAATTTCAAAACTAGACAATCGGAGATATTCACTCTCTATCATATTGACTCCTGTTTTCTTCCAAATAGTTGTCCATATTGTCACATACAGGGAATTCACGTGAAACAACCTAGCATGGAATTGATCCAAGCAGGACGAGGAGGGCATTTAAGGTTGTCAAGACCAGACAATAGGGAAGCCAAGAATGGCTGTCATAGTGTCTCTCATTCTCCTCAAAACAGCTGTCCATACCTTAATGTGTGTTGAACTTAAACAAGGCAAAGCAAGCTAAAATCACTTTGAACAAAAACTGATAGTTTTGCTGGACTTCACATCATGACATTATGGAATCAGCACTGGGTAGTATAGTGTCTCTTTTTCTTCCAAGAAGTTGTTCATTTCAACATGTGTTATATAGTTGGTTCTTGTAAACTGTTTATAAGCTCTACACATGCATGAGTCTCTACATGTATATTTATCATTTCTGTACTAGAGGGAAAAACAAAACAAAGCAAGATAAAACAAAACAATTCCTAGAAAAGCATGAGGCAAAAAAGTCACATAAACTGCAATACAAGGTGATCTACAATGGTTACCATGATGTCTCAGCAGTGTATAACAACATTAATAAAAA
>PVJX010032236.1:0-19200 GCA_004027295.1 Dolichotis patagonum | reverse complement strand
GAACACCCCAGTAGGTTCTGGTCACTATGCACCCAACAATTGGATGGACATCAACCACAGAGTAGGACTCTAGGAAGTACACAGCCAACAGTTGTGATTATTGGGTCTAAATAACCAGATATTGGGTCAGAAGGTGAAAATGACAAAATGAAAAACCAAAATACAATCTCAAACATCTAGTTCATCAGGTGCAAGAACAGATGACAGAGAAATGGAGGACTTTAATAGTTATATACCAGAAACCTCTGAAAAGATAACAAATGAAGTAAAGAAAGAAATTCATGAAGCTATAGAGGAAATCAAATTAGAAGTAATGGCTTACATAAAGACAGAAGTAACAATCTTAGTAAAGGATTTTCTCAACATAGCCAAGGAATAAATACATAAAAAAATACAGGAGCATGGGAAATTGATTGAAACTTTGAATGAAAAAGGTAGAAAACAAGCCGAATCAATGAAATAGTTTCAAAGATATCCAAGAAACAAAAAACTCTTATTGAAAGCTGGCAAAACCATTTAAATGAAGCTGAGGACAGAATTTCAGACCTTGAGGATAGGATCACAGTTAGCGACCAGGAAAAGAGAGAATTTATAAAAACAACAAAGCAGCACAAAATGACAATCCAACAGCTTCAAGATAATGCCAAGAGAAATAATGTAAGGCTAATAGGCATCCGTGAGGAGGCAGGAGACAATGCAAAGGACTTAATGAAGCTATTCCCAGAAGTAATTATGGAAAATTACCCAAACATAGGGAAAAAATCTGACATACAAATAAGTGAGGCATATAAAACACCAAATAGTCATAACAAACATTAATCTACACCCAGACATACAATAATTAAGATTTCAGACATACAACATAAAAACAGAATACTAAGAGCTGTTAGAGAAAAGACACAAATCACCTATCAAGGAAAGCCTATTAGAATCATGGCAGACTTCTCAGTGCAAACCTTCTAGTTAAGACGAGCTTGGAGTGAAATATTTCAAGTCCTAAAAGGAAACAACTTTCAACCCAGAATGATGTACCCAGAAAAACTGTCTTTCAAATTTAATGGAGAAACAAGATACTTCCATGAAAAAGAACAACTGAAGAAATTCATATCTACCAAACCAACTCTAGAAGGAGTATTGAAAGACATACTAGAAACAGATAAAAATGACCACAATCTCCAGAGCAACAAGAGAAAGAAACCACCAGCCTGGACAAAAAATTAAACAAGGGAGAAAAGTGGGAAATCAACCACAGGAACATAATATGGAATTCAAGTCAATACATATCAGTAATAACCATAAATGTAAGTGATCTTAATTCACTGTTCAAAGGAAGCAGGTTGACAGAATGGATTGAGAAACAGAACCCCACAATATGCTGAATCCAAGAAACACATCTGACTCAAAAACAAATTCATAGACTAAAAGTTCAAGGCTGGAAAACAGTATTTCATGCAACAGGAACCCAGAAAAAAGCAGGGGTAGCTATTCTGTTTGCATACAAAGTGAACTTCAAACATAAAAGGATTAAAAGAGATAAGGAAGGCCTTTGCATACTTGTAAGTGGAAAACTACAAGAGGAAGAGCTAACAATTATAAATATATATGCACCAAATACAGGAGCACGCAATATATAACACAGGCACTAAAGGACATGAAAAACCAAATACACAACAACACAATTATTACAGGAGACCTTAACATCACACTGTCCCAAAGAGATAGATGAACTAGACAAAAAGTCAGCAAAGAAAGTAAGAACTGAATCACACCTGTGAACAAATTGATTTAGTGGATGTTTACAGAGTGTTCCACCCAACCACATCTGAATATACATTCTTCTCAGCCACACATGGGGCATTCTCTAAAATAGACCATATATTAACACATAATGCATTCTTAAGTAAATGCAAAAGGAATGAAATTATCCCATTCATAATATCTGATCATAGTGCACTAAAATTGAAAAACAATGGCAAAAACCCCTGCAAAACCTGCATAAATACATGGAAATTAAATAACAATCTTCTAAACAACCAGTGGGTTACAGATGAAATTAAAGAAGAAATAAAACAATACCTAAAATATAATGAAAATGCACACACATCATATTGTAACCTATGGAACACAATGAAAGCAGTTCTAAGAGGAAAATATATGGCAATAAATATCAAGAAAATGGAATGAGCACAAATAAATAACCCAGTGCTACATCTCAAGCTCCTAAAAAAGGAAGAGCAAGTCAAACCCAAAGCTCATAGAAGAGAGGAAATTATTAATATTAGAGGAGAAATTAATGCAATTGAAACAAAAAAACAGTAAAAAGAATTATGAATCAAAGAGCTGGTTTTTTGAGAGGATAAACAAAATTCACAAACCTCTAGCCAACCTTATCAAGAAAAAGAAAGAAAAAAACCAAATCCATGCAATAAGGAGCAAAAACAGAGAAATTACTACAGATCCCATGAAATTCCAAAGATCATGAACACCTAATTTGAAAACCTCTACTGATATAGGGTGGAAAATACAGAGGAAATAGACAGATTTCTAGAACCATATGAACTACCAAAGCTCAATCAAGAAGATATAAAAAGTTTTCATAACCTAATATTAGCTACTTGAATAAAAAAAGTTATTAAAAACTTACCAACAAAGACAAGCCCAGGTCCTGATAGATTTATGGCTGAATTCTGTAAGAAATTTAGAGAAGATTTAATGCAACACTCCTTATCCTATTCAATGAAGTTGAAACAAAAGTATCCCTGCTTAAATAATTCTTGGAGGTGAGTATTATCCTGATAGTAAAACCAGAGAAAGACCCAACCAAAAAGGAGAACTATAGACCAATCTCACTAATGAACATTGATGCAAAGATTCTCAATAAGATACTGGCAAATAGAAAGCAGCAAATCATCAAGAAGATTATACATCATGACCAAGTGGCATTTATTCCAGGAATGCAGGGATGGTTTAACATACACTAATCAATAAATGTAATACACCACATCAACAGAGCCAAAAACAAAAAAACACATGGTCATCTTAATAGATGCAGAAAAAGCTTTTGATAAAGTCCAATACATGTTCATGATAAAAACCCTTCAGAAACTCGGAATAGATGGTATGTACCTCAATCTCATAAAGGCCATTTTTGAGAATCCAACAGACAACATTACACTAAATGGACAAAAACTGAAAGCCTTCACTCTAGAATCAGGAACAAGACAAGGATGTCCACTATCACCACTCCTAATCTATATAGTTCTAGAAATATTAACCAGAGCAATCAGACAAGAGGGAGAAATAAAAGGAATAAAAATAGGAGAAGTTAAATTATCATTATTTGCAGATGACATGATCCTCTACATAGAAGACCCCAAAAACTCCATTAAAAGACTACTCAGGTTAATAAACAAATTCAGCAGTGTAGCTGGATGCAAAATCAGCTCTCAAAAATCAATAGCATTCTTGTACAAAAACAAACAACTCACTGAGAAAGAAATTATGGAAATAACACCTTTCACAATAGCATCTAAAAAAATGAGATACATAGGAATCAACCTAACCAAGAATGTAAAAGATCTATATGCTGAAAATAATACAACTCTTAAAAAGGAGATTGAAGAGGATATTACAAAATGTAAGGATATCCCCTGCTCTTGGTTAGGAAGAACCAACATTGTGAAAATGGCTGTAATCTAGATTCAATGCAATCCCAAGCAAAATACCATCAACATACCTTACAGATCTAGAAAAAAAATTCCTAAAATTCATCTGGAAACAGAATAAACCTAGAATAGCAAAGGCGATTCTGAGCAACAAAGGCAAGACAGGAGGCATCTCAATCCCTGATTTGAAACTATACTAAAAAGCTACAGAGATAAAATCTGTGTGGTACTGGCAAACAAATAGACCTGAGGATCAATGGAGGAGATTAGAAGATGCAAACACTACTACAAAGACATTCAGCCACCTTATATTTGACAAAGGGGCTAAACATGTTCACTGGAAAAAAGATAGCCTCTTTAATAAATAGTGTTGGAAAAATTGGCTTTCCCCATGCCGAAGACTGAAAATAGACCCATGCCATCACCATACACTAAACTAAAGTCCAAATGGATCAAGGATATAAATATTAAAACTGAAACACTAAATCTACTGGAAGACAAAGTAGGTAAAAACATTGGAGACATAGGGGTAGGGAGAGAATTCATGAATAAAATGCAAACTTCCCAGGAAATACTTTTAAAACTCAACAACTGGGATCTCATATTACTAAAGAGTTTTTGCACTTCAAAAGAAATCAGCAACAAAGTGAAAAGAAAACCCACAGAATGGGGAAAAATCTTAGCCAACAATCCCTCAGACAAAGGACTTATATCTAAAACATATAAAGAACTGAGAAACACCAAGCACCCCAAATGCAAAGAACCTCTCCAAAAATGGGCATTGGAGATGAACACACAGTTAGTTCTCAGATGAAGATATACAAATGGAAAATAAACACATGAAGAAATGTTCACCATCACTGGTCATTTGAGAAATACAAATTAAAACAACATTGAAATTTCATCTCACCCCAGAAAGAATGGCTGCCATCAAGGAAACAACTGATAACAAAGGTTGGCGAGGATGTGGGGAAAAAGGAACACTCCTTCACTGTTGGTGGGAGTGCAGATTGGTGCAACCACTGTGGAAATCAGTATGGAGATTCCTCAAGAAACGAGGGTTGGAAATTCCATTCAATCCAGCTATTCCCCTCCTGGGTATTTTCCCAGAAAAATTGAAAACATCAGGTCACAAATATATATGTGCACCTATGTTAATAGTAGCACAATTTGTGATAGCTAAATCTTGGAAACAACCAAAATGACCATCAATTGCAGAGTGGATAAAAAATGTGGTATTTTTATAAAATGAAATACTACTCAGCCATAAAAAATGATGATCTTGGGACTTTATAGGTAAATGGAGCCAACTTGAAAATATCCTCATTAGTGAAATAAACTGGACTCACATGAATAAATATCACATTATCTCTCTAGTGTAAAAAATAACAAAAACTGAGCCAATACTGGTATCCAAAGAGTATGATAGATATTGTGAAAGTGAAAGCGAAGGAAAGTGCTCTAAAGTGTATAATGAAATGTACAGTGTGTAAGATAGTTGACCATATTACTGAATTTCTGTTCGAACATTGAACAGAAGGATTTGCGCTGTCAATGTTTGAGTGTCTAGTCACTATTTATCCTTTGATTTTGTAAATCTGGCAACTATTTTTTTAAGATGACAATGAGTAATGTATCAACTAGTGATTCTATGATGAAAATTTATTTTTCTTTTGAATGCCTTGAACTCGGTATTGTTCTACCCTTTCATGCTTTTCTATTCTCTTTAATTTTCATTTCTTTGAAAAAAGAAAAAGAAAAGAAAAACATGAAATATAATAACCATTGTTAAATTTCTTTCATTTTGAAATAATATAGGTGAAAACCTATATTTGCATTGTTTTGAGTTTGTGGTTGTTATTTATGCCTTTTGCTTTTTGTTCTTTTCTGTCTTTTCTCTTTTTTAAATAAAAAAAAGAAATTCCCAATCTTATTGTTGCTCAGCAAAAGGGAAAAAAAAACCCCGATATATATATAGCATGTATTTTCCAATAGCATGCATTCTAATTCTATTAATAATTAATAGTTTTCTGGTTAAATACAGATTAAATGTACACATTTTCCACAGGTCAAATGTTTATGTAAGTGTTGGTTATAACTTTTTCATTGGGACCAACATATAATTTAGTATTCAAAAAACTGGTCTTTGGTTTATCTTCTTTTTAGATATAACTATTTCCCTTATAATAACAATAATATTGTTATCATAATATTGTCATTATAAATTTCTTGGTCACTTTTCTCTTGTTGCTAAGAGAAAATACCAGACCCAAAATGAAGGAAGGAAAGGTTTATTTAGCTCACTATTTGTGGATTTTTCAGTCCATAATCAGCTGATTTCAAGGCAGGGTGGTGTGGCACTGGGCAATGCTTAATGACAGCAGCCACAGAAAAAGGAAGAGGAGCACGCCTCCTTTCCTCCCTTAGGTGTATGCGGCCCACTCCCTTAGCCCCAGCACTGATGTAGCACTCCCAAAATCCCCTTGCCCTCCTTTGCACAGGATGAAGATATTTACAAGGTAAGAACCCTGCCCCCCTGCTGAGTCTCTCAGTTAAATTTCTAAACTTCTCAAGTTGATACCATGTAGCAACTATAGCAACCTTATTATCCATTTATTTCCAATCAAGAGTAGTGGCTTTATTTTCCATATATGTCCTCTTTTTCCCTTAATATTTATCATACTTTCTGATGTCTGGTATGAGTAGATTTGCTAGTGTGATCATGATGAATCAGCAATGGGGAAAAATGTTGGCTGCTGTATGTTGGTTTTTCATTATTATAATGGCGCTCTAGGCTAAGTAACTTAGTAAAGTGAATAGGTGCACTTATCTTTCAGCTCTGGAACTTCAACGCATAGTGCTAGCCACCTCGGCCCTGGGGAGGACTCGATGGTGCATGGCTTCATAAGAGTGAGAACACATATAAGAGGAAGGGAGCTTAAGACAGGAAGTCAATGAGCAGTTCAGGGCTTGGCCTCTCTTGTGTAACTGCTCTTATATGCAGGGTCCAATAACAACTGCCTTAATCCTTTCCAAGACCTGCAACTCTAGGGAGCTAAGTTTTATACTGCACCCCATCTCTTTTAAGATCCGCACAGTACTACATCTCACCGTGGCCAACAAACAGGCCTATAGTACATAAGGGGCAACACTAAAACCATAACAAACCACTGCATCTGCTAAAATTCATTTCCTCCAATTAACAATATTTCACAAGTATTCTTTAACACTTAATCCAACTCTGAATTTTAAATTCAACAGAATGAGGAATGACAATAAGAAAGGAAGGTTTCTTACTGAAATTTCCCACTGAAAAGTGTGTCCCAGTAGTTTAAATGAAAGCATCATAGTTCATACAATGGATGAGGTTATGGAGTATTTTCCTTAAGATGGCTTCCAGTAACACTGGTGACCTAATCAGCAGTAAAGACATCTCTGAAGAAGAGTTAAGACTCAGGTCACATAGTTCACATACTAGGGCTTTAAATTGAAGTCTAATTATAATTTTTCTTACAAAGCTGGGCAAGTTGGAAATGCTCATATTACAGCAAAGTCTTTATCAAAACATTCTTTTTCATGCAAATTATAATTGATGAAAATAATAGAAATGTTGGCAGATTATGTCTGAGGACTGGGAGGCATCCCTAGGTATGGACAGAATTTCTACATAAGGCTTCAAACAGCATAACATGGTCAGGGCTGCATCCTAACCGTTTCAGTTCTCTTAAGTGAGAAACCACCAGCTGAAACACTGGACAAATCTTTCTTGATGGGTGCCTGTGACCCTTTGTGACATTTCTCTACCTACAGTTCTACTACTGCCAAATGAACTAACACACTAACTCAGTCCTTTCTCTAACTAAAACCTGCAAAGTAAATGGAATTATTAGTTCTGTCACCTGACTCCTTTTTCTTCTCTCTGTATCCTTTCTTTTTTACATTAAGAGTATAGCACAGTTTAGTTATCTCCCAAGTAAAAATACCCCAGGTACACTGAGGTCTATTTGAAAGGAAGAAGGAAGTCTGGAGGAAACAATGTTGAACTTGGTGTGGGCATCTTAACAGGCAAGGTGGTCCCTTTGTGAAAGTGGTCTTTATTTCTCCTTGTACCATTAGAAGGGTAGTTGCATTCCCAGGATTCAAAATGCTAGTTTTCCATGACTTCTGATAGAATGAAATTACCAGCAATGCCTTAACAATTGCCTTTCATCAAAGTATTTCATCTGTAGATTAATAGAATGCCTGAAAAGCAGGTTTCCTTCCTCTTTTTCCATATGACATTGTTGGCTATAGGAATGAATAATAATAAAAAGAGACACCAAGGTTTGGGAAACATGTAAATTACAAATTTTGCTTGGTAGGCTGGCAGGAGGAGGAAGATGAGGGGAGCGAGCACACTGAAACTCTACCCTCCTGTTATAACTGAAGGACTGCCTGCCTTCTCCAAAGCCTTTCTCTCATGCCCCATTTCCTTGCAGCTAATAAACACTAATGAGATAGTGATACTGTGTACTTCTGTGTTATACAGCTGGCCTCTCTCACTGTGACTCCCCCAGGAGCAATCTGTCTCTCTTACTACGCTCACTCACTCCTTCCCCCTCTTTTCCTTCTGTCATTCTCTCTCTCTCTCTCTCTCTCTCTCTCTCTCTCTCTCTCTCTCTCTCTACTTCATTATTATCACCTGAGAAAAGATTTCAACCATATGAGTGACAGGAAAGGAAAAGCATCAGAGAATATCAAAGTGCTTCTTGGATTGGAAATACCAATCCAATGAGTTCATAGCAGCAATTCACCAAGGAACCTATTGATGCTACTGAATTATGGCAATAGAATTACAGTTGGAGGACAGCCCCTCTTTCTTTTTTTTTTTTCCAACTTGAACTCAAATTTTTCAGCTGCTGTGAAAGATAACATACCTTCTCAGAAGTGTTTGCTTTGAACAACCATACATACTTGGATTCCACATAACTGTACCACTGTCTCAGTGACTTCTGGCAGATTTTCTGAAAGAATAGATAGATCGATAGAATGGCAGATAGATAAATGATTATGGAAACATGATATAGATAGATAGATAGATAGATAGATAGATAGATAGATACAATCAACAGATAGATAAAGAGCAAAACTTCCTCAACCAAAAATGAAAACAGTGACTTCATGCCTCTTGGAGATACTTTCTAAAAGCACAGTAAGATCTGGGAAAAATTATTACAAGCCCAGATTTACAACAATTTTATTTTTCTAATCCAAGGTTCAAATAGCAGAAAATACACTGATACCTAAGTTTTAAAACTCAAAAATATTGTACTAGAAATTTAATCCATCTGTTTATGATTCATTGACTCAGTACTCATTAAAACATTGTTTGCTAAGTGTGATGATGGTTCCAAAAAGACATCAAAGCCATTTCTTAATTTTTACCTAGAAAATAAAGAACTGCCAAGAAAAAAAATACTCTACAAATATTCTTAGCTTGCTCTCGCTTGAAACTCTGGAAGGTGCCATGGTGCTCTCCTCAGGCTCCCCTTTCCTGTGTGGTTGAAGGTATTGTTTATGTGGATTACAATCTTTCCTCTCTCTTCCAACCGCTATGACCCAAAAGGAGTAAAATGCAATTTCATCACTTTTTTTTTTTTAACATTTTGAAGATGGAATTAGGTCTGGCTTCTTTTAGTGGCCAGAATGCATTTTGTTCTTCCTTCAAAGAAAGCCTTTGGCAGGAACAAATGTACAGAAAAGACAGAAAAGACAGACATTAAGTACTACAAGATGTGAATCGAATGGTTAGAGGGTAATTTGTGGATCTTGCTGACAAGAGATACACATGAGAGTGGGAAACAGAGGAGAGGCTTAGATTAGCTGTGTGATGAAGGAAAGCCAGAGCCTCTGTGTTCTGAGAGAAAACCCAAGGCTTTGAAAATCTTTATCCTGTCTCTGTGTCACTCTCTGTGTACTGTCCATCTCTATCTCTGTCTGTATCTCTATCTCTCCCTCTCTGTCTCTTTGACTCACTCTCTTTCTCTGTCTCTCACTCTCTCTCTGTTTCTCTGTCTCTCTCTCCCTTTCCTCTGTATCTCTCAGTGTATCTCTGTCTTCTCTCTCTCCCTCTCCCCGAAGCTGTGTTTGCTTGCAATATGTGGATAATGATTTTGATACTACAAAGAATTCATAATCTGAAGACATCCTGTTCTTTATCAAGGTAAGTACATCTAAGCATACTGAGAATGAAGAAAACAATCACTCTGATACACAAATTAGCAATCTGGGAATAAATCTGTGTTAAAAATATGCACTTCAACATTGTAAAAATGTCAATGCCAAATAGACTAGTTTATATCCTATTTCTGAACCTCCCAAAGATGGACTAAAGAATTACCTATACTTTGAGAATTTTCTCTCTAAATTCACATTACTATTGATTCAGTAGCAGTAGAAATTTCTGTATCACTAAAGATAATTATCCCACGTAGACTAGAATTTGTTTGAACCTAGCACTGTAGAAATGACTTAGTACAAATGCAAAGAACTCCTATCTCCTGCTCTCTTTACTAAAAGTTCCTTGACTTGAAATGTTCTCCAACCATGAAAATGAAACATCTTCTGCTGTATTCATGTTCTCTCATAAAATCAAATTTGACATGACAATCTTGGGGGATCTATTTCTGTTGATAACTGCTTTATTGAGATGTAATTCACCTATCATAAAAGTTGCTTTTTAAGGTTACATTTTGGTGCCTTTGAAATATTAACAGAGTTCTGCAACAATAATTCCAATATTTTAGAATGTTTCCATTACTCCCAAAGGAAATCCCGTATCTTTTGCAGTCACTTTCCATTCTTTCCTCTTCCACCACCAGGAAACCACTAATCTACTTCTTGTCTCCTTGCATCTGCCATTTTTTTTTACTCAGTATAAATGGAGTCATAAAAATTGCAGTATTTTGATTGACCTTTTCTTTTAACTCACTATTTTAAATATCCACCCACGTGGTGGTAGCTTGCACCATATCATTCCTATTTCTGAGTAACACACTGTGGAAATATTTTTTGTCTGTCCATTCATTAGATGAGAATTTGGGTTATTCCTACTCTAGTTATGATTAATTTTGTTAGGAATATTTTTGTACTAGTTTCTGAACTAACATCTATTTTTTTTTTTCATTTCTCTTGGATACTTACTGGGAGTACAATTTCTTGGCGACACATTAATTCTGTTTCCTACTTTGAGGAACTACTTAACTATTTTCCAGAGAGGTCTCATAGGTTACATTTCCATCAACAAATTGAAGATTCTAATCTCTTTACATCCACAGTTCTTGTCAGTGTTCCACATCTGAGTAATAGCTGTGGCCATGGGTGTGAAGGCGTGTCTTACTGTGTTTTTGATTTGTGTTTTCTTACTGATTAATGATGTTGAGTATTTCTTTATCTGCTTGTCATTTGTATGATTTGCAAATATTCCCTCCCATTCTTTGAGGGTTTTTTTTCAAATTGTCACAGAAGGGTATGAACTACAGACATGTTTATTTTAATTTGATAAAAACAATTTACTTTTGTGTTCATTGTTGCTGTGAAATTGGAATCATTTTAAGCAAACTGTTGCCAAAATCGATGGCATGAAGACTTAGCCTTGTTTTTAGATTTAAGTGTTACATATTTTAGCTCTTGCATGTAGATCTTTCATCCATTTTAAACAAATTTTTTTTCTATAGAGTATGGCTATGGTGTCATTATTTTTCATGTGAATTTACAGTGGTTTCAAAAGAATTTGCTAAGTTTACAGACTTTAGTCTAAAATCATTTGACCAAAAGTAAAAATGCTTATTTTTTTAACTAACAAATTTATTCCAGTAATTTACATATCTATGCTAGTACCATGTTTGCTAGATAGTTGTGAAATTGAGAATTTTGAAATTGAGACGTATGAATCTATTAGGTTTTTTTTGTTGCCTTTTGTTTAGTTTCTTCCAAAGTGTGTTGACTATTCCGTAAGCGTTACAAGACAATATGAATTTAATCACTCATTGTGTATTTCTGACTAAAGGGTAGCAATATCATGAAGATTTTTGTGGAATCTCTAATCAAACTTTTAGAGTTTTGCTTTGCACATGATACTGTTTTCTAATTCATGAACACATGCCTTCCATTTCATTAGTTCTTACTTAGATCCTTGTAATGACGTTTTGCAGTGTTTTTAGTGATGAATCTTTCACTTCTCTTAGTGAATTTATTCCTAAGCATTTGATTATTTTTGCTTCTGTTATAAATGTGTTTTTTCATGATTTTATTCTGCAGTATCATTATGAGAAGATCAGAGAATATAGGTATCTTCTGCATATGGTGACATCAGAAAATCTAAGAATCAGGGGATTACACTGGCCAATTATTGCAGTTCAGAATGTCATTGAGATAGAAAAGACATACTGTAATTCAGTACATAACTGGTAGACAAGAAAATATATAATTCCAAATTTGGTAAGTTTTAAGTATGATATAGTTTAATTACTAAGAGCTAAATGAAGAAGCAATTATATAGAGTTGATGAGTGATTAATATTTAACCATCAAAAATTTTATTAGTAGTGTTGGTCAATGTTTCATTGACCTTTTCTTCTTTTCTTTTTTTGCCGTGGAACTGTAATTTAGTGCTGGAAAGAACTCAAGAAAAGAGATCAGGAGAGATTGAGAAACAGAAAGAGACAGACAGGGAGACAGACAGAGACAGAAACAAAAACAAAAACAGAGACAGAGAGGGAGAGGGAGAGGGCAAGAGCCAGAAAGTCATTAGGTAAAGACCAAATTGAGCAGTTATACAAACAGAAGACTCAGGAGCATTCTAGTAGAGGACAGAATCTAAATTCTGTAAACAAAGTTGAACTGGAATAGTATTAAAGATAACGTTGAAAAATCTCATAGTAATCCACCTTGTACAGCAGGTATAAATAACACTAATTTGGTTAATTTCTCCTTCAGCATTAGAACATACAAAACGAAGAAATCAATTAAGGATTAAGGACGATTTTGTACAAAATATACCATCTTTTTTGACATTTTTGGTGTTCTGATGAATTTTTTTATGATTGAGAGCTAAAATAAAGTTTATTGAAAAATGTAAAGAATTTTCACTGTAATGGATTGGATAGCCCTCTATAAGTAGGTAAATTTTGTTCAATTTCTGTTTTGTCATATTTACTTTTTAAAATAAACAGATTTTTTAAAAGTAGAATGTTACTATTAAAATATGATACCCAGGTGTCAATGAAAATGGCAGAGATGTTCAGAATGACTAAAGCAGTGGGAGTCATCGTCAGTATCTCTATGAAGAACAAATACTTGCTGACAGTAGTAGCTTTCACATGATAGTTCCTTGGTGTATTTTGTTATTCCAATTAATATGATATAGATTTAAGTATCAAGTGGTGAGTGGTTGATGATAGTTTAAAGTATCTTCCTTCATTTAAATATTTATCTTGGCTACATATGTATTTCTCTAGTGACTATGAAAATTAAATTTATTTTAGGACAATAATGCACACTTGCAAACATATATATGTGCACACTTACACATATAGACAGGTATGTCCATATGAATATAACATATTCTCATTAGACTGTTTAATTTTTGATAAAGCATTGATTAAACAATCTCAGGTTGCTCATAGTGCCACACATGTGACCTAATTATTCATAAAACAATGGAAAAATTAAAGCCAGAAGATAGCTATGATGGCTAGATGACATCTATCGCTGTCTGTTACAATCATGAGATGTAGTTACTCTACAGAATCTTATAAATTTTGCTTATTTTTCCAGTCAGAACAAAGGAAGCAAACAAAATCTGTTCGCCCATTCAGAGTATTTTTTTAAAATCTTGTTTGCTTTTATAGTAAAACACAAGATTGTTGCTGCAGAGTATGACAAGTAATAGCAACAATACAGAGCTAGCCATGGGCAAGCTGAGTCCCAGAGTCCAAATGTACACCCAGTGTGCATAAAAATTTTGCTTTGTCTTCGTTTTTCTTTCGATCAATTTAATGCATTCTTGGTAGCCTCATAAAGAGATGTTACTTATGACTTCAAACGTGGTACATCTAAGCAACCTTTGACCTAGGCTCTCTGAAAAGTGCTCCATGTACAGGATCTCAGATTTAGGATGAGGTTTTGGAGCAAGACTGTAGACAGTCTCCATTTTCCAAGGAGACAAACTCATGCTCTTCCCTCATGTGTTGAAACATCTAACCATGTCTAACCAGTGTCTTCTTGGTGTAGATAGAATCAGTTACTCCTTACATCAGCGGTCTCCAACCCCTGAGGGCCACAGGTTGGTGCTTCGGCTGCAGAACAGGTGGTGAGTGGTGGGGAAGTGAAGAAGCTTCACTTGTATCACTCTGCTTCCTGTCAGGTTAATAAGAGACATTAAATTCTCATAAACGGCATAAACTCCACTGTAAACTGCACATGTGGGAAATCTTGGCTTCATGCTGCTTAAGCAAATCTGGTACCTGATCCCCTGTAATGGAACTGAGGGAGCCGCATATACAGATTAACATTAGCAGAGAGATTTGACTAAACAGAGGCCATAATAAATCAATTGCCTAGAGACACACATCAGACCTTATCAGTGACTGGCAAGTGACAAGCGACATCTGGCAACAGGCTTTCTAGTGGAAAGCAAGTTGAAGTATTTCAATGCATGGGTGCCGCTAGTGGCAGGCTGTAAGTCAGAATATGACACTTATTTTAGTCCACATGCAGCCTACTCAGTATTTCACGTTGCATCCATCCCTCTTCGTCTAACTCGTCTCAGTCAGTTTTGTGAAGCACATGAGCTAAGCCTAGCCCCATTTAGTATATACAAATGTCACTGGACGGCTTCACTGCAAACAGGGAAAGACCCCTGAAACCAACCCTCCTGGTCAGGCTGTGGAAAATGTGTCTGCACAAAACCGGCTGCTGTTGCCAAAAAGTTTGGGGAACTTGTCCCTGTACTTGATCTCCCTGTTAATCCCAAGCTTTTATTTGCTTCTGTGTGAAGTTTTTATTTTAGCTCCTTGTTTTTATTTGTCTTCAACACTGTACTAACTCCCAGTACCCGGGAAGTCAACGTTTAACAAAAAGATTTTCGCATATGCTCTTCTTCACAATTGCATTCAAGTTGTCAAACGGGAGATGATGACTGGCCACCTGTTCCAAAAGCAAATTGCAAGGCACAAGGTCTTGGCTAAAAACTGAGTCTCAGACTTCCAATTTGTGGTCAACCATGGAGATAAATGGCACCTTCTCCATTAGAATTCAGAAATCAGTGTTTGGTGATTTGCTGCATCTTTTGTAAACCTAAAATATCTTCCAGAGTTTAGACAAACATTATTCTCACTAGTAACACTGTGGTACCACTATTTACAAATAAAAAAGACAGAATTATTTCTGGTTTGCTATAAAAGTAAAATTTCTCCCTTGGTAAGCTATAATCTGTATCCATCAGAGCACTTAACAATTTTTTTTCTTTGAGACTGTTTCTTAAAATGTTTCAGTACATGTGCCAGACCACGAACAGATTCACAATAGAATCCAAGGCAGAAATTTAGAGCCAGATTCCTCAAAAGAGCATAAAGGAGATGGACACTGAAGTACTGAAGTAGTGTTCAAAATTGAAAGCTATTTGAAGGCAGTCATCAATTGTGAAAGTATCATGTAGTAAACATTTCAGAGCCTCAAGCTAAGGGCTGGCCAAAACTGGAAATAAAACTTACGGTGAGGCTGTAGCTAAAGCAGGATGGAGTGGTAAATAATTCCAAATATCAGTAAGTTAATTGTTAAGGCAGTTTGGTTTAACAGAAAATGTAAACTTTAAGCTTTCCTGAGTTAGCAAATTTGCAGTTATGTTTCTAATTAAAAGCATTTTTAAGAAACTGGAAGGCGATATATTAATTTGAATTCTAGCTCCATTATAATACTGTAGGTAAATTACTTAAATTCTCTAGAATTCAATTTTGTGATATAAAAATGAACAATGGCTCTTTGAGCTAGGCTCTCACAAATCCAACCAAGTGTACAATAATATAATATGTCTATATTGACTGCTCCTCAGGAAATTCCTTGACTCAATAAAGACCAATTAAAATAATTTTTCTATTTCTGCTATAGCTTTTGTGAAAGATTGATTAGTTTTTCTTTACTGTGAATGCTAGATATTTTTCCTTCAAAGGCAATAGGTCTCTACATTATACCTTCAATTCCAAAGGCCATTTAGTGGGCAGCTGTAGCAGTTAGCTTATTTTTATTGCATAATACAGAAAACCAAGCATATGATGATTTTTAAGGTAGGGCCAAAGACTAATTCATGTGACTGAAAGTTCACTGCATCATCAATTTCAAATATTTTAATCTGAAATTCATTTGGTATCCTTGGATAGGTTGTTTTCTTTCATGACATCAAAATTGCTTTAGAGGGGTAAATCATGATACATACTATTTATACACTCTAAACTTCATTCCTATTCAAGAATTTCTAGTAACAATAACGAGAGTATTTTTGGACCAGCATGGGTCATTTTCTAATAAAATAATTCCTCTGAATAATTAAATAGAGGCTTGATTAATATAACTGAGGATAGATTTCCCACTCCTAACCATAAGGACAGGTCAGAATTCCTGGGACCAGAAAAATGCTGAAATAGGAGTTGAGTAGACTTTTTCATTTAAATCATGATGAGTTGCATATATCAAATACTGTCACTGAACATACAAGAAAAATATAAACTCTTTTCAAAAAATTTTCATAGAAACATGAGTCAACAGCAATGCAACGAGAAATTTAAGGATTAACACCAGGACTCTGCGCAACTTTTGCACAATATCGTCAGGGTGAAGAAATCAAGAAATTGAACAGATTTTTAGCAGACTAGCAGGTTAAAAATTAAGTTCCCAAGTTTTCCACCTCAAATTTACCAACCTGTTTCCTTCAGTTTATCAAATATATCAATTCATGATATAATTTGAAATTGTATTTTGTTGGTGGTAAAATTGTGGTGAATTTGATTGCTTAACAGAAAATAATTAAAATTGACCCTTTATGATGGAATTGTAATAACAGGATTCAGAATGCTCCCTCCCACAATTCTTTTTTATTACTATATATTTACAGTATATTTATATTTCCTGGTGTGGAGTTGATATTTGTGCAGAATACATCTTAATTTCTATTTTTTAATCTGCTTTCTCCCTCTTCTGTCTCCCTCCCTTCATCTCTTGATCCCATTCTTTGAGAAAGATTATCAGCCAATTTCCTATTATCTGTCTTTTGTAAAATTATTTATTCATATTCGGGTTTCTCATATATAAGAAAGCATGTAATGTTTAAGCTTGCATGTCTGATTTATTGCACTTGACAATGTGATCTCAGATTATGATTTTCCTACAGATTACTCAAGTTTATCTATCTTTATGTTCAAGTACCATATTTTCTGTATTCATTCATGAAATTAATTTTGAAAAATTTAAAGATGCCAGAGGAAAAAGATATATCATATACAGAAAATAAATCTAAAAGATGGAATAACTTATAAAAAGAAATAATATAAGGAAAAAGACAATGGAAAAACTAATTTGAAAATGTCTACTAAAAATGTACTTCAATTCTTTTCCACTCTTTCCTCCCTAGTTCCCCTTAAAAAGAGAAGATAAAAAAATGAGAAAAGATGGTGAAATGGATAAAAATGTTTTGTAAACAAAGAGGTTAAGAGAGGTTGAAATGTGGGTATACCAACTGAGGAAAAACAAGAATCAGGGTATATTATGTAAAGGTATAAGTTCCCTATGATGAAATTGATCATTATGTGTAGCTAAACTGTATCAATAATCTTAATTAATCAAAAAATGTAGTTCAACCATGTAAGGCAGGAAATATGGGAGAAGGGAAGGAAAGCATGAAGGAAAGAAGGAAAGAAGGAGAGAAAGAAGGAAACCATATATTTATTCAAACAAATATTAAAGGGATATTTTCATCAGATTTGCACTTCAAAAGCTAAAATAGGAAGTTTTTCCTTCTGAAGGAAAATGAAACCATATTAGAAAATGAAGCTAAAGATGTCATACAAAATATGTAAATATATATGAGATATTTTGATATCTACTAAAATACCTGTTCATAGTAAAACTATTAATGATGGACTCTTGAGATTATAAATGAAAAATACTTATGTTGTATAAAGAATAGCATGTGAAGAGCTAAGAATAAAATTTACTCTGACGATAAATGTATTCTGTAAATTTTTGAGCAATCACTGATATACACACATATGCACAAAGTAAAGAGTAAAATAAAATGAAATTTGAAGATGCTAACATAAATCAAACTAAGACAATGAAAAGATATTAAAAAGAAAGATTCAGGGTATTGAATTAAACACAAATATATCAAAAATTGCAATACATTTAAATGAATTAATATTTTTAAAAAGTAGAAAATGTTCAAAAACTCAAACCATGCTATTTTATAAGCAGCACAAAGTAAAATATATTTGTGTTTTAAATGAAAATAATGCAGTCATATGGGTTGCAACTAAAATTATCAGGAAAACAAACGGGAAGTCTACTCAGTGAGTAGATGAGATGAGAATTTTCATACTAATAAACTTGAGTCCAGTTTATGTGATTTTAACAGAGATAAAGAACACACACCAAAATGAGTAAAAGACCGGTGTATCAAGAAATAATAATAAATGTGTGCACATCTTATAACATAACTTAAACACAGGACAAAAATGAATGAACACAAAGGGAAAATGCCTACTAATGCAATCATAGGAAAAAAATTTAAGAATACAAGATCATTTTGATAGAAAATAAATGTGATTACTGAATGGCAGAACAACAGCATTCCCCAAATTATAGCAAATAGCTTCATAAATCACCACACCAAAAAAAATAGAAAAATATAATATATATATATGTATATAATTTATGTATGCTCATAGTCATTAAGATTTATAATATTGTGGATCATCAAGTAAGTCATATTATATTGTTACAAATATATTATTTACATAAAAATATAAATATATGAGGAATTTATACAAATTAAATATAAATGGCCAATAATAGAAAATACTAAAAATTCATAACTTTAATATTTTAAAGTACAACTATGTTATTCTATTTAACCTATGGCTTACAGAAGAAATTAAAAATAAAATTATGAAATTCTTTATAATGTCAGATAGTATAAACACCAAAAGCACCAAAGAATAAAATTTGTAAAAATGTTGATGTTCTCCAGAGAAATTAATTATTCATATTACTATTGTTATAAGTACCTATTGGAAAAGAGGAAAGAGTTAAAATCAACTCTGTAAACTCAACATTAAGATAAAAGTAAAAGAAAATGATGAATGAAAATACTACACCCACATTAATAAAATGAAAAATATAATAGGTGCTGTGGATACAGTGCAGGGATAGAAAACATATCCACAGTGCACAGTGTCTTCATTTGGACTCCAAGATTCATAAAAACAAAATAAACCAAAAAAAAA
>PVJX010032235.1:0-20876 GCA_004027295.1 Dolichotis patagonum | reverse complement strand
TGTGATGTTCTGTGCCAATTTCACTATACTGTCTCAATTGGCTTTATTCCATCCTGTTTTTTTTGTAACTGTTTGCAGCCTCACTGTGTGTTCACTTTGTATGCCTTAATTTTGTAACATGAACAGCTATTTCTGGGAGGACAGTATGTGGTTTGTCAACTAGTGATTTATGGTTTTTTTGAGGTTCTGTATTGTTTCTACTCTTTTTTCTGTATTGCTTTTTTTTCTCTTTAAATAAAATTAAAAAAAAAAATGTCCCTAGGAGTGATGTTTTGTTTTTCCTAGCACTGGGGATTGAACATAGGCCTGAAAATGGGGCTCATTTTCAGCCCTTTTAATTTTTTTAAATGGTTTTTTAAATTTTGAGACATGGTCTCACTAAGTTGCTGAGTTGTCTGGGCAGGACTTGAACTTGTGATCCTCCTGCCTCAGCCTCCCAGACTGTTGGGATTTATAGGTGTGTACCACCAGTCCCAGCTGTGAGTGAGGGTATGCCTGCTCAGTGTATGTTGGCAGATCTGGGAACGTGGCTTGTTGCTTCAGGAGAATTTCTAGGTACTTGGCTGCCAAGGCAACGGGGATATTTTAAGGAAGTAGGCGATAATACAGGGCTAAGTATGCTGTTCAGTTTCTTAGGCTCTGCTTCTCCATCTGTCACCCTGTTACACAAAACTAAGTCAATAGGTCACATGAGCAGAAGGTCCCCAGGTCATACGTTTGGAATAGAAGGGAGCCCTTGTTTCTTCCCAGCTCAAATCGAACGGGGCAAACATTTTTACCCCTTAATATTAGAAGAAAAAGCATTTCTATGATGAGGAAATGTGTCCATTACAAACAATTTATAAAACACAAGTAATTGTAAAGAAAACAGTGAAATATTTAACTTCTCAAGGACCACTGTTAATGTTTTAGGGTCGGGAGTCGACAAACTTCTCCTGTAAAAGAACAGACATTAGCTGGGCCTGGTGGTACATGCCTGTGATCATTCTGCAGGCTGAGGCAGGAGGACTGCATATGTAAGGACAGCTGGGCAACTTAGTCAGACCCTGTTTCAAAAAATTAAAAAAGGCTGAGGATGTAGCTCAGTGGGAAAGTCCCCTCAGTTGGGTCCCCAGAATAGAAAGCAAACAAACAAACACCTCAGATCTCAAATGTTTTTAGCTTTTTGGGTTGTATGGTCTCCATCCCAATAATTCAACTCCACGTGTATAAGAGCACCCAGAGATGGGTGCAGCTGGCTCCGTCTTGGAATGTGACTGTTCTGAGCACTTGGAATGCAGCTGATGGTCACACGCCTGAGGTGCGGGTGTAAGGTGCCAGATTATAAAGATTTAATGTGGAAAACTGGATGCAAAATATCTCACTGATCATTTTTATATCCACCGCATGCTGAAATGACATTTTAGATATGTGACGCCCTCCATATCCTAGTGAGGCTGGTCCCAGGATCTCCCGCAGATAGCAAAATCCAACAATGCTGAATTCTCATATAAAAATGACATAGTATTTGCATATAATCTAGGCACATCATCTTGTATACTTAAAATTGTGTCTAGATTACTTATAATACCTAATGCAATATAAATGCTATGTAAACAGTTGCTACACTGTATTGTCTTGGGGATAAAGACTGAAGGAAAATTTGTACATCTTCAGTATAGACGCTAATTTTCTTCTGAATATTTTCCACTTGAGGTTGGCAGAATCCATGGATACCAGATCCACAGATATGGAGGACCGACTATACTGATATAAATACCATCTATTATTAGAATTAATTCCACCTGTTTCTTTTTATTTTTTAATGTGGCAATTAGAAAATGTAAAATTACATATGTGGCTTGCATTATATCTCTGCCAGAGAATGCTGTCCTAGGCACGAGTATATAATAACGGAGTGGAATCTAAAAGTTATAACATGACATAGAGTTGGTGCATTGCCTCCCAGCACTGGGCTGTGTGCCCCAAACCCTACACAGCCTCCACTCCCCACTCTTCCACCGGAAGAAGTGGACACCCCTGCTCACCTGTTGTACAGCTGCTGGGAGCTGAACGTGTACAGCACATACAGGGTGTTCCCCACCAGAAAGGCCAAGATCCACAAGATGACCAGCACCGACCTCTTCTCCTGCAGATGAACCAAGAAATCTCTGAGGGTGCTGCAATGCCAAAGGTACATGTGGTGGAACATTCCAGAATGTTCCTCAAGTGGAAACTTCAGTGTTTCAAAGTTTTGGAGAAAGAACAGTCAATAGTGAAGAAAAGGACACTTTCCATCCCACTGGGACCCAAGGAGTGGCCACAGAGAAGGTGACAGGACAGTAGATGCCTGCTTGGAGAACCATCCAGAAAGGGCAGAGGGCACTTGGCTCATGGAAAATTCTGGAGCTAGGTGTCCTGGGTTCAAGTCTTTACTTGGCTACTCGGGAAGTACCTAACTTCCAAAAAGCTACCTGAGTTCTTTGCATTTCCTTTTCTATCTGTAAAATGGTCTATATTAGTACCCACCTCACAGAATCATGAAAATAAATGTATATGCAAGGGCTGATAAAAAAATATGGTGTGCTTAAATTTATAAATTGATTGTAGTGAAAGACACACTGCCATGAGTATCCCTCAGTATACTCCCCCTTACTTCAAACACATCCCTTCATTCTTACCACTTTCTGAAGCCGTTCTAGACATCTTCTTTTGTAAGTGTCCTTACGAGATGTGATTAAAAAATAATGATGAACGCTGCTGCCCAGTGCCATCCAACGAAAAGGCAGGGTTGTAAAAAATTATGGTATATTCTCATCACCTTGATCACTGGCTGTGGCACTGGGCGACTTCTGGCTCTTCCCCAAAGGCAAAACGACCATGAAAGGTAAATGTTTTGAATGAATTCTGGGTGTAAGGGCAGTCACAACAGCACAAGTGCAGTCTTTGGTTGCTTAGAAGGCCACGTGGTATGTAGTAAGTATTAAATTTGCACTTACTGTTAGGAGTGGGGTTCAGAAAGACTAAGTAACTTTTGCTCAAGGCTACAGGTTTTAAGCTCCAATCCCCTCACTTAAGATGGGGATGCTGTTAAGGGTTAAGTCAGACTTACACCTGTAAACCCTCATTCTGCCTTGGACTCTGGTTTAGCTCTCTAATGGGTAGCACCTTTATGAAGATGTGACAGCCCAGCAGGAGATTCAGATCCAGAGCTGGAAACTTCTATGCTCACCTGTTCTAGATGGACCTCCTGCCCTGGACTTCAAGGCCAAGGTCTGGCCACACCAACAGGATTAAAGTTAAGCATGCTTGGACACACTGCTGTCCAAGCGTTTCACAGTCCAGCCCTGTTTCTCTTCCTCCAGCCTTGTTCCTGCTGGATCGCTGGGATTCAAGAAGAAGAGCCTACTGTGTGGCTTCTCAGAAGCTTCTGAGCCTGACAGCCACCAAAAGGAACATCCAGAGAAGGCAAAAACAAGGACGCCTTCCTGCCCTGCGCCCTGGGACACACAAAGGCCCCTCTGCTGTTGATTCTTAACAGCTTACGTTTTCCTGGACTGGAGAGACAGGCTTGCTGGAACAGAATGAGGTCATAACTTTCCCAGTGTAACCTTCCCTGCGGTTTTGGTAAATGCTCAATACACGCTGTCTCTAGACACCGCCTAGCGCTCCCCGCGCTGCTGCAGTGCGTGTTTCCAGAGAGCAGATGAAACGGGTGCATCTCCAGCCCTCATTATTCCAGAGGCAGGCACGGCTGACGACTATAAAACCACCTCCAACGACGTGGCTCTTACCAGTGTGATTAAGCCACTGGGCAGGCAGCCCTTCCTCTCCCCTAAAATAACAGATCCTCGTTTGATTCTCAGGAAATCCAAACCGAAGGTGGAATGGACAGCGTGGATTAGCAAGGCCCTGAGAAGCAGAACATGGAAAGCGGGGGTGAGCTGAGACCTCCAAGCTTGCTGAGCGAGCTGTATGCAGGTGGAGACCAGGCTGTCTTCTGTGCTTAGGAAAAAGATGGCATTGAAGGGTCTGCGAAGATGGGGCACAGATTTTACAAAACAGCTCAATGAAATGTTTCCCATATGCCAGGCACTGTGCTTGGCACCTTCTACTCAGTGCAGTTCTATAAGGAAGTTCTACTAACTTCCTTATAGAACCTCAGTAATTTCCCCTCGCAACTGTGTGGCTGACAGGCAGCCCTAGCTCACCCTCACGGCTCTGCATCGTAAGAGGAGCAGCCCAGAGTAAACCCAAATTCAGAATGCGAAGGCGCTTTCCGAAGAATGCGCACTGCTTTCTCACCAGCATAAACTCAATCATAAGTAAGTCAAACTCTGAGGCCAGGGACTGTCTGACCCTTTTCCTAGAGGTGGAGCCCGAGGCTGGTATAATCTGCCTGTGGGCGGGTGGAGGACTACAGGCTCTGTGCACAGCTGTCTGGGTTTCAGTCCTGATACCCATGTGCCCTGGTTTGCGACCTCAAGCAAGGATCTTGGTGTCTCTGAGCCAGGTAGCCAGGTTCTTCACTGAGGAAACGTGAGACGAGAAGGCTTTTTTTTTTTTTTGGTACCAGGAATGAAATTCATGACTTCGAGCTTGCCAGGTAGGTGCTGTGCTACTGAGCTCTATCCCCAGCACATGAAGACTTTTCTCTCTTTGCTGGGACCAATCTGCAAGAGACGGACAGGGGGTGCAGCACCGTGCCAGGCATACAGTGCTCAGCCAACATATGAGCACATTTGGGACAGAGGTGGGGTCCCACATCCAACCAGCGGCACTGGTGACGTGGTCTTAGACACCAGCGTGCTTTGGAAGCAAACTAATGGGCCGAGTGCAGGAGGGAATGCACCTGGGGGTGGGACGAGTGAGGTGCTGCTGCTGCCGCTGCTGTAGGGACACAGGGGACAGCTTGTGTGCAGGGCAAGGGAGAAGGATGACCCTTCTGGGGACCTTCCCAGGGGCAGCAGGAAGATCAGTCTCCCAAAGAGCCCACGTCCCAGTCCCTGAACCGGTGCGTGTGTCGGATGACAGGGCCAAGGGGACCCGGTGCAGGTTGCCGGCCAGCTGAGCAGAGTTGGGGACAGTCTCCCGGAGGATCACTCGGGTGGCCACGACAATCACAAAGGACCTTTGAAGTGGAGGCGGGAGGCAGAAGAGGGGGTCCCAGGGAGTTTCTCAGAGGGTTCAGCAGAAGATTCCCCCTCACACAGCTCTGTGGGCGCCTGGGTCTCAGCCTGGACAGACCGCTGCAGGCTTCGGATCTGCACAGCCGTAAATAAGCAACCGAGGCTGCTGCAGCTGCAGCACCGGTTTGCGACAGCAGCCCCAGGAGACGGGCGACTCACCTTTAGCGAGACCTGCTCTCGGAGTGTGGAGTTGGCGTAGGCGAAGGTGCTGGCCATGCCAATGCACACGGCGATGCCTGGGGGACAGAGGAGGGAGGGGCCGGGCTGGCAAAGCCACATCCCAGATCTTCCCGGAGTCAGTGGCTGATCCGAGGATGGGACAAAATCTCACTCTGGATCTGGGCTGCTGTGCTGGTTCTACTGGGAACCAAGCTGACTCTGGGAAAGGACTTAGACTACCGTAGGATATTTTTTATAGCACTGGGTCAGGAGGTATAAAAAATAGGCTATGCAGTCTGGCAAGATCAGGGTTCAAATGCCCCGCCTCTGCCACCTCTGTTGTGTGAGCTCGGGCAAGTCACTACCCCTCTCTGAGCCCCAGTCCCCTCATCTGTCAAAGGGACAGAATAATAACAGTTCCTACCTCACAGAGGGTTGGCACTTACAGGATATAACCACTAGCGGTTAATAAATGGTGCCATCAGTCTTTCTACCTTCAAAAATAAGCTGAGGTGTCTTATTTGTGACAGGAGCATACATACAAAAAGACCATGACATCATAAGGAATTAAAGATTAATGCTAAGGGGGAAAAATCCTGGCTAAAAGACAGACACAGCCCAGGCAGATGAGAGAACAGAAACGAATCTGATTCCACAACTCTTTAACTGCCGATGTTTGTGAGCCACGATTGTGGACTTCTCCGTGCTACCTCGTTTTGCTTGCAGGTTGAATCCAGCTTTCACAGGACGTACTTGGCGCCTGCCTACTTAATATAACACTCTGTGTATTCCAGATCTACTTTGCAAAAGTGTATTCCTTCACTGGAAACATACAATAAGAACTAGCAACTCTGCAATTCGCTTGTTCTACTTTCTTCTTTGATTAAAACACACACAAACACACACACACACACACACACACACACACACACACAGAAAATGACTTGGCCATACTTAAGAATAAAACCTAGCCTTGAGTCGGCCAGAATTCAGGTTGCATCAGGGGACAAGCTAGCTTCCGCCTCTAGGGACAGAAAGGAGGTGAAGAAGATGGAGTGACCCAATCTGGCTGGAACTCACCAGGAAGCAAAGATAAGAACCTAAAGATGTAGCTGGGAGTGCTGGCACACACTTGTAATTCCAGCACTGTGGAAAGAAAGCTGAGGCAGGAGGGTTACAAATTCAGGTCTACTAGGGGCAATTTGGTGACTTAGTAAGATCCTGTCTCAAAATAAAAATGCAGGGCTGGTGGCATAAGTGCCTGCCAAGCAGGCAAACAGGAGGCAATGATTTGATCCCTGGTACAAAAAAAAAAAAAGCATTCAATTCTCAATACCAAAAAAGAAAACAAAACAAAAAACCCTAAGTTCCTCAAGATAATTCTACCGTCATCCCTAAGACTAAAATAATAGTTGACAAACACCTCAGCAACATCATGATCTAATAAGAAAGGAAACAACAATAACTACCCTGCACTAGAGCCTATTTACTGAACCTTGAGTACGTGTCAGGTACTAGGTTAAGCACTTTCTGAATTACTATCCTGTGTCCTAATACTAACTACAGTAGCTAATAGTCACTGAGCGCTTGCTAAGGGCCAGGCTCTGTAGTATGCACTTTAATGTGTGTTAATAATAAACAAGATGCAAGTCACAGTCTACTCAGGCACGGCGCTTGCTCTGGGGCAGGCGCTCTTGAAGAGCTTTACACATATGAACTCAACTTTAACCTCACCACCATCCTGGGAAGGACAGTAGGCCCTTGGCACTTTGGGGGACTGCGTCCGAGACCCCCAAGGGTGCCAACACTGCAGACACAGGAGTCTCTTATATGAAATGGTGAATTTGCACGGAACTTCGGCATGTATCCTATTAAAGCTCTAGGAGACTAATAATACCTGATACGATGGAACCATTAGGTAAACAGCTGATATACTGCATTGTTTAGGTAATAATGCCATGGCGGAAAAACAGTTCGTACATGTTTAGTATAAATGCAATTGTTTCCTGCATGTGTGTGACCTGAGGGTGACATCTGGATGCAGAGATTGTAGAGACAGGGCTGCCTGCATGTTCCTGCTTAGCCCTCACAGATGAAGGAATGACAGATGGGGGAATGCGACACAGAGAGGTTAAGTAATGTTTCCTGCATCACACAGCTAGCAAGGGGTGCATTAGGGTGCGATCCCTGGCAGTCTGAGCTCTTGGTTAGGACACTCTACTCTTTCCCACCACCTGAGAGGCTGATTAGGTTTCAGTCACAACCCCTACTGGACAGGTAAGGAAACTGAGGCTCAGAGAAGCCAGCTGAATCACCAAAGTCACCCAGCCAGTCGCCGGAATCTGAATGCAGGTCTGACCCAGCAGCCCACACCTTTAACCTCTGCCGCCTTCTCCTGGGATGCTGGGTGCACGGGCCCTGCCTCAGGAGCTCCAGGGAATCCACGTGTGGAGCCCGAGATGGTGACACCCATAGCCCCAGGGACTCACCAAGCTTGTGCTGGAAGCACACTTTGGCCAGAAGGATCAGGATGAAGGGCAGCCCTTTCTGCAGCCAGCAGATGACAGCTTTCAGCTCGGACAGGGCAGGTGCGGGCGTCCCTGGCTGCTCGTCTCCCCCTTCCTCCGGGTGTCCGCGGTGGTCCCCCCCCACGTGCTGCAGCAGGGAGCCCCCGCGGTGGGCGCCGTGGTGGAAGTGGTGGTGGGGCTGCCGGTGGTGGTAGGTGCCGCCCTCGCTGGTGCGGCCGCCTCCTTCCTCCCTGGACGTGGGCATCTGGATGAACACGTCCCCGCCGCTTGCCGAGGAGCCCAGCACCAGGCCGGCCGGGAAGGGGCTTGCAGGCAGGCTGCTGGCCAGGCCGGAGAAGAGTGCAGGAGGGGAGGCTGGCTCAGCCTTCAGGCTCTCAAACATGCCGCCTTCATCCACGCTGGCCTCAGGGCTGAGCGCCTGGCTGCGGTTTCTGTGTGACAAGGTGCCACAGTTTGGATCTGCAATTGTTTTTGGTGCTAGTGGGGCTGGAACCCAGGGCCTTTGCACTGGGCTATCCCCAGCAGTACTTTTTAAATTTTGATAGAGGGTGTCTCTAAGTTGCTAACTTGCCTGGGTTGGGTTTGAACTTGTGATCCTCTGGTTTCCCAGGGTGCTGGGTTTATGCGGTGCTATCCTGTTTCAGCCTCACCCCACGAAGTGACTGCCGTCATCACCCCCACTTTACAGGCTGCAGTCTCCCTGCTTGTCCTCTCTCCCACTGTCCTCACCCTCTGTGTGTCTGTGTCCTAATCTCTCCTTCATGAGGATACCAGACTTAGAAAAAAAAGACTTTTAAAAATCAAGCACAGAATTCTATGATTCTGGAATAAACCAGGAACCCCAGGAGTCCTGGCTCAGGAGTTTTAAAGTTTGATGTCTCCCAGGTCCCCAGAGAGGTCATCCTTGGTCCAGGTTGGGTTTGGTGGTAACAGAGAGTAAGGGGAAGGAGACCTACTAAATGGGCACACACTGGAACCCCAACTCTTTTTTTCCTTACATCTCTGCACTGTTTCCTCACCTGTAAAATGGGCATAGATCTCATTTGCCTCTAAAATTCCCGGGAAGATAAAATGCAGAATGCTCTTTGCAATGTATGTGGCATACACTAGGTGCCGAATTACATAGGAGTTATTATTTGTACACCTTCGGAAGGATTTCCAGTAGCAAACTACTTATCCTATCTCCAAGCCCTGGCCTCATAGGTTCAATTTAGAGGATTTGGTGTCTAGTTCAGAGTCACTGCTGGTGGGACACAGAGCCCACAGTGACCCCTGAGGATGCATAGCCCAGGACTGGGTCCAGTTGCCCCAAACACGCAGTCCTGTAGTTCGGAGGCCATCTGTCTCCTCTTGCAGCTACCGTCTTTCCTCGTCATGTGGAAACTCAGTCTACACCACAGATCTGAGGGGAGCTGAACTGCTCACAAGTGTGTCTGAGAAGTACAAAGGACAAAGAGCCTCCCAATCCTTCCCCTCAGAGTAGCTAATCAGGCCTCCCCACAGATGCCACGAGGCTCCAAATATGTCATGCGCTGCTGAAGGCAAGAGCTGAGTTTCATTCACCCGCTGGCCCCACAACTCCGGGTACACAGTAGGTGCTCCATAGATGCACACTAGATACCACACAGTGACACAACGGCAATAGAAGAGATGCCATGTGGAGGTTTTCTGCTGTTTTCACACTTGACCTGTGTCATATACTCTCCCCTCATTCCATATATCTTGAATTGCTTCACTATCACACTAAAAGCCCTTCAAAGACTCCCAGATTTACCCTCTCTGATTAATCCTAAAGATACATTCCTAACAGCGTTCCCACTGTACAGATAAAGACACTGAGGCTTAGAGACATGAAGTTGGCAGACACCATGGTTTACCTGGCCCTCAACTCCAATCTCATCCCATGCCTCTTTCTTGTGCTGTAGGTTGTCACCTTCACTGGCAGGTCCCCACCACACCCCAGCCCATCTGAGCCACACACCTTACTCGACCAGACTTCAGCTGAAACCTCCCTGCTTTTGGGGAGCCTCCCTCACTGCCCAGATGAAGGCTGTCCCCATCTCTGGTTCTCTCTGCTGATCACAGCCATCGAATTCCCCATTGAGACTTGTAGTTCTCAAGTCTGGCTGATCACCTAGCGGAGCTTTTGAAAAATACCTGGGCCCAAGCCCCACTCTCCGCAGGTCAGCTGAATCAGAATCTTTGGTGGGGAGAGCTTGAGAGTTTTTGTTTGTTCATTTGTCAGTACCAGAGGTTGAATCCAAAATCACACTGAGCCACAATCCTTTTGTCGTTCTTACTTTGAGACTGGGTCTTGCTAAATTACTAAATTACCCCAGCGGGGCTTGAACTTGCATTCTTCCTACAGGTTTGCACACCACACCTGGCTAAAGGCTAATGACAGCTCTCAACTGCGGTTCTACCACATAGCACAGTGTACCTTGCACAAAAAGAGCTATTTGAAAGTGTGAATGACCATGCCAATGGCACTGACAAAACCTGATTGCAAAAATTAGCACTGTTTCTTTCAACCCAGTGTTTCCCAAACAGATTTGGCCACAGAATTCTTTTTATCTGGGCGTATTAATGTCTTACAAGAACATTTGTGAGACTCAGCAAGACCTGGTGGTCTTGACACGTCTCAAGTTGGTTCCTCTGGCTTTAGCAACTGGACCCGAGGGAGCATGAGCATAAATCTGGTGTGACATGAAGATGTCTGTCTTTTCCCTCTCTCCTGCCAAGCCCCATCCCTGCTGACACCAAGAGCCTGGGAAATGTGTGATCCTCCTTCCTTGGGCCCTGGATACTAACCATGATAATATAAATAATGACAACAACAACAGACACCATGGCTATGAGCCTCAAGGGGCCTTGAGCTTTTTCTGTACTTCACGATGCTAAGCTCAGAAAGCGTGAGTCTTGGCAGGTGTCCACACTGGTCCTTGTGGGTGCCCCCCATTGCCCCATGGGGTCCTGGAAAGCCCTTCCTATCCCATGGAGATAACCAGCACTCTGTATCCACGGGGCTCTGGGGACCCCTGAGGGCTTTTTATAGCAGGCCTCCCTCCCTGGGTCTCTCTCCTGTCTGCATCCAGCCGGGATTTCAGCCTAAAAGGGAAAGAATATTCCCTGTGGCAAACGGAGGCTGTGCTTCCAACTTAATGACTTAAGGGCTAGAGCTGAGGCAGCCCGGGAGCAGAAGTGGATCCACCCAGGTATGAGGCAGCCAAAATCCAATGTCTCAAAAGCACAGATCTTGGAGGGCAAATGGATCGAGGCCTCAGTCTCAGCTCTGTTACTTCCTGGATGTGTGGCTTTAGATAATCGGCTTCCTCTGGCTGAATCTCAGCTTACTCATCTGTAAAATGCAGCCCTGGCCTCATGAGGCTCACGTGAGGGCAGCGCAGAGTACGTCTCTATACATGGTGGTCGATATTAGTCTATGCCATGGTTTCTGCCTCCAAAGCTCTCAGGGTTCACACAAGAGCAGAGACTGGGAGACTCCCACAGGCACACTCTGTCCAAGCCAGATGCTGTGTCTGTGCCTCTGCACACCTATTCCTTCATTTTTAAGTAACTCTGAGTTTTATCATCTGTCATCTATGGATGGAGCAAAGGGACCTAGGGGGTGGAACCAGTACCAAACCTGCCAAAGGTACCACTGGTGGTATCTTAAGTCAGTTTTATGTTGCTATGACAAAATACCCAAGGCTGGGAAATTTATAAATAAAGGTTTATTTGGCTCACAGTTCTGGAGGACAGGAAGTCCAAGGGCATGGCACTGCATGTGGTGAGGGCTCATGCTGCATCATAACATGACAGGGGGCTTCCCATGGTGAGTCCCAGCAAGTCAGGTCTCCCTTCCTCCTCCTATAAGGCCACTTCTTACAATGCCACCACAGTGGGCCCCACCATGAAGATTTTATCTGATCTCATTAACCCCCAAAGGCCTCACCTTCAAATGTCATCACTGCTGGCTTTGGAATGAGATTTCCAACATAAAAACTCTGGGAGACACAGAAACCCCACACCATGGCAGGTGGGAGGAGGTTGAGATTTGGACCAGGGCTCATCTTGCTTATAGCCCATGTCTTCCCTGTAGAACAGGCAGCCTTGATACCAACCTTGGTCCCAGTGCTGAGTCTGGACTAGTGGTGCAAGGATGCGGGGACACAAGGACCCTGGGATGGGAGATGAGAGTAAAGGCTTGGCTTCCTACTCCCTGGATGCATAAGCTGGTACAGAGCTTCCAGGGCTGGAGACTGTCACAATCTGAGAATACCATGGAGTGTATAATCTCTTGAGTATAAAGACATAAATTTTAACTGTGTTTGCTTTAGACATTATATTTGTCTAGCTGACATCTAACACGTGACCAAAGTGTTTACCTCTCTCCTGTAATCCAGGGCTAATTCTCCCATCCTCTCTTACTAACTCTTACACGCAGGCAATATCTCTGCTATGGTTTAGATTAAGAATGAGCCCTCCCCCCCGCCTTCAGCCTCATATGACCAGAGGTAGTTTTTGAAAGGTGATTGGATCATGATTCATCCACTAATGAGTTTAGGAGTTAAACATGCTGTTAAGAGTGGGGCCTTGCTAGAGGTAGATCACTCAGGGGATGATATAGAAAGGCATATCTCCCTCCTTGGCTCCTCCCTTTATTTTGCTTTCTGGTCCCCACGATATATACAGCTTTCTCCTGCAAGACTCTTCCACCATGCTCTTCCTGCCAGGGAGCCAGACAACTATGACGAATATTCTAAAAACTGTGAGCCCAAATAAACTTCTCCTCCTTTAAATTGTGGGGACTGAGTATTTTGTCCCAGCAATAAGAAAGTGACTAAGACAGATCTTGGTACCAAAGAAGTGGGGCTATTGCTGTGATCATGTGTTCAGAATACTTTAGAGTCGATTTGCAGGAAGAGTGCAGAAAGATTTGGAAGTGCTGGCTATGGAAGCTCTAGAATACTGTAAGTCAAGTTTGATGGGAGCTTCTAGTCAGAGCTCCAAAGATGAGAATGCTAAAAGAAACACAGATGATAAAGAAGAGTCAGGAGGTTTCAGCTGGGATGGAGGACTCTATTAGCAGTTGAGCCAGAAGCCACGTGTGTTATGCTTTGGCAGAAAATTTGTCTACATTTCGTTCATCTTCTGAGACTTTGTGGGACACTGAGATTGGGTAGACTAATTTACCTGGTGCAGGAAATTTCAACACAGCCGACTATTTAGGCTGTCGCGTGGGTACTGCCAGCTGCTTTTAGTCAGATCTACATGGAGAATAAGGAGCAAACAGCACAGCTGAATGACTTAACAAGTTTTGAGTTTCACCAAAAAGAAAGCCCTTGTGAAGTAGGGGCCGTGGAGAGCTTGGTTGACGAAAACAGCAACATTAAAAAGAAGCCAAGTACTTTACAACAAAACAACAGGAAGAGTACTTTGAAGGCATTTCAGGAATCAGCATGACTCTATTTTTCACTGGCTCAGGGGTGTAAAAAGGTAAAGGTAAACCCTTTGCTTTGAGAAGAGAGCCCAAGGACAGCCTGCTTGAGAAGGGTCACCTAGGGAACTGGTTTCCCTGGATTCAGTTCATAGTGCTGAGCCATCCAGGTTCTCAGAGGCAGCCATGAAAGAAGGGGACTTATCCAAGCAGTAGCCACAATTCTGGCTACTACTCAAGCTGGCAGCATACCTTAGTGCCAACCATGTGTTACAGTCTTTACAGGTATGCAAAATGTAGGAGTTGTAGGGTCGGGGAGGCTCCCACCCAGATTTCAGAAGGCCTGGATGTGCCCTTGAAAGGGCAGTATATGAAGGTGGGAGAGTGAAGCTCGAAGTGCAGTGGAGACACCATAAAGTTGGAGAACCCAGGAATATAAAATGTCTGATGAGGCAAGCTGCAGGTAGTGAGCAGAGTCTTCCCAACAGAGAAGCTACGAGGGCTGCAAACAGCAATGCCTTAGGGGTGGGGCCACCCAAACTCTTAGGAACTGACATCTCCCCACAACTTGTCCCTGAGTCCTGGCTATGCAGCTGCAGGATTTAATGTTTGTCCTACGGTGTCTTGGTCTTTGTTTGGTCCAATTCTTTTCCTTTCTCCTACTTTTTCCTTTTGGAGTATGGGAGTATTTACCCTGTGTCATTGTAGGTTAGTGATATTTAACTTGCTTTTTAATTTTTACATGGGCTCACAACTAAGATTGCCTTGAGGCTCAGAGATGAGTTTGTATTTGAACTTTCAGCAGCGCTAGACCTGTTAAAACTTTGGTAACTCTCGGAGATGGACTAAGTGGATTCTGCATCAAAAGATACACTCGAGTCTTTTGAGGGTCAGGGATAAAAGTTATGGTTTAGATCTGCGGTGTCCCCCAAAAGCCTTATGTATTTGGATGGTGACTGCATCAAAGGAAAGTATAGCTGGCTTGCTGTTGAGAGCTGGGGTCTGATGGTGAGTTGCTGGGGGCATGTCTCTTTCTTCCCTGCTCCTCCTTTCCTGCTCTACTTCCTGACTACCATGACGTGAGCAGCTTTTGTCCACTAGACCCTTCTGTTTCTGCCGGAGCAAAAATAAACCTCTTCTCCTTTAGGTTGTGGGTGTTGGGTATTTTGTCTCAGTAACAACAAAGTGACTAACACAATCTCCTCTGTCCTAAATCACCCAGAACTAGATATTAAACAACTAGAGATCATTTTTATAACCCAGAGCTGTTATTCAAAGTAGTGTATCCTACTCAGTTTTTCTCACCTGCTTGGTTTTTCCAGCAAAGACTATGATCAATGCTCTCTCTTCCCTCTAGTTCGCCTTGTACCCAACACTGGTTCTTCCCTATGTGGCCCTGGGCTGTGTGCTGTGCCCTTCCTCTCAAGATATGTAATCAATGTCACTGGCCTCTCTGTGTATTTCCTCAGTGTTCTGGATGGAATATTTGTTTTACCAACTGATTCGTATGTGGGAGTCCTAACTGCCAGTGTTATAGTATTGGGAGACGGGAGCTTTTGAAGATGCTTAGGTCTTGAGGGTGGGGTCCTCAGAAATGGGATTTGTACCCTTATAACAAAAAGGCCACAGAGAAATCCTGTGTCCTTCTACTACGTGGACACAGCAAAGGAATGGGCACCTGTCAACCAGGAAACCAGTTCTCACCAGACACTGAATCTGCTAATGCCTTGGTCTTGGACTTCCCAGCTTCCAGAACTGTGAGAAATAAATGCTCATTGTTTAAACCATGTAGACTATTGCATTTTTCTGATAATAGCCTGAACAGACTAAGACATCCCTATAAATTAAAATCCTAGAGTACAGTTATGGATACAATGAGCCAAGTAGATCACTTATCACACAGAGATTGAGAATCACCACAGAAGTAACTTCAGGCTATTACGTTTTGAGTATTTAGTAAAAGGCTGTCACTGTGGGCTAAGGCTCAGGTGTTACTTGAGTGACCTACTCCTGCAAAGGCCCATGTGTAAAGTCTTGGTCCTGGGGGAGTGGTACTGGGAGGTGCTGTGGACCTTTAAGAGATAGAGTTTCAGGCCCTTGGGCGGGGAGTGTCATCAGATCAGACTGTGAAAACCCAGCTCCTCTTCCTGTCTTGGGTCCTGTTCCCGGATGTAATCCCACACCTGAAGCCTGCACGCCCACCTATTCCATGAGGTGATAAGGCTAAGGGACGGCCAGCTATACAATGCCAACTGGACTCTCAGCCTCTAAAACTATAAGCTTGGCCAACTGTTTATCAAGTTAGCTGCCTTGGGTATTTTGTTGTAGGAGTGCACAGCTGACTAATACACTGTACACAGTGGTTTCCAATCTGACCTCCTTTGTGAGTCCTAACAACTGTTTCTAAGAGGCAGGTTTTCTTCCATCTGTTTTGGTTGCCTTTCACCACCCAAAGTGCTGAGCCCGCAGAAGGAATGAGGCTGGGGACGCCTACCTTTCGGGTGGAATGGTGTCCGTGTTGCTGCTGTGGCGCCTCTGCATTTTCTTTAACACCTGAAAGCCGACACATGCTTCAGCCAAGTCTCCCAGCACTCACACTGTCTGTCACATTGCTATGGTCACTGTAAACAAGTACTGCTTTGGACCCCCCCCCACCACGTGTTCCGTGGGAGAGGGTAGAGTGGTCAAACCCGAAGCCTCCTTTTATTTCTCACATTTCGTAAAGTGGTAATGAAGGTGTGAATTCAAGTGAGGTAATTTTAGCTACCCAGGAAGCTGAGGCAGGAGGACTGCAAGTTGGAGGACAGCCTGGATAGCTGAATGAGATTCTGTCTTGAAATAAAAAGGGTTGGGCATGTAGCTCAGTGGTAGAGTGTTTGCTTAACATGCAGAGGCCCTGGCTTCAACCCCTAGTACTGGAAAAAAATTAATTAATTGAAGTACGAATTCTCATGGAAATACTTCACCTGGTTCGCTGCAAGGAGCCACATGGACTTCAGAACTCCATCCTGATGACACCTGAAGTGAGCGCTCAGGGTTCCTGATGAGATGACCACAGGATCTCCAAGACAGCAGGCCTGCCCTCTTCTTCCTCACCAGAGAGATGCCCAGGTCAGGGAGCTTGCCAGAGTCCCCAAGCCCTAGGTAGCACAGGACATTTGGGTAAACGGTCCATGGGATACTGCAAATCTGCAAAGTCTTGGGACATCACTGCTAACTATAAGCAGAGGACTCCATCTGCTCAAGATCTCTGGGTAGCTCTGAAGGGGAGCAGTCTCCCTCTTTGAGACTCTTAAGGATGTTTTGATCTTAATTCTAACATATTTTGTCTTATGTCAAATTATGAGTCCTTATTGGGTAATATAGAAAATGTTTTAGATGCCTCAATGGCTTCCCACTGCAACCAGAAAATCCAAGTTCTGTCCAATGCCTAAAAGCATTCTCACCTGTTTTCCAGTTTTGTTTCCTTTTGCTCACCTTGTATGATGCCCCTTGTTTCACTGGTGTGACTCCTCCTCCAACATGTCAGCTTGTCCCTGGCTCAGGACCTTTGTACTTGCTGTTCCCTCTCTCTGGAATGCTTTTCCTCCTGAATGTTACAGTTGGCTTCCTCAGGTCAAACGCCACCTTCTCCCAGAAGCATTCTTTTCCCACCTTCCTGGGAAACATTGGCTGTTTCATTTTCTTCACAATATTTATTAGTTATTTATATGTCTATTTACTTGAGATTTGCCCTCCCACTTATGTAAATGCTACAAAAAAAGAGATCCTGTCTACCTAGTTTGCTCCTCTATCTCAGCATCTGCCTGGCAAAGACAGAATTCAAGTATTTATTCAATGAAGAAAACCACAGGTCTCCCAGTTGCTTTTTTTGAGATCCTTTGTCTGCCCCATCTTTCATACTAGGGAAGAAATAAAGACCATATACTCTCCATGGATAGCTTAGCCTCTTGGAATACTTTCTTGGACAAGGACCACAAAAAGTTTTAGTTGAGGCCCTGTAACTGGATGCTGAGTGGCTTCCTAACCCCGACCGGGGCCACTTCTTAGGGCTTCTAAGGACAGATAATCCAACAACGCTGCCACCTCTCCCTTTTGGAAAAGTAGCTAAGAGAGGAGTCAGCAGCACCATCTTCATTTACAGAGGACAGTTCATTCTATAAACTTGCAATCTTGCTTTAATAACCCTCCCCCACCAACATCACCCATCAATGCCAAATCTTTGGGAAAAATAAAATACAGTATCACAAAGTTACCATCCACAAGTCTGATACACCATCAAACGCCCAAGACTCTATTTTCAGATGCTTGCTTTTGAAGGGACCTCACATCCCTCGTCGGAAGCAGGCCGTGCAAAACTATTCCAATAGTGAATCTTAGAACACATTTTCGAACGCAGGATGCATCTGAATAACTAGCTGAGAAGCCTTTCAATCTTCTGTCATATATATCCTACGGTCTCCCTATGAAGGTCCGCTGCGAGACTTTTCGATGCTTGCGATATTTTCAGTTGTGCCCCCTGGCCATTAAAGGTCTGCACCGAGAAGCTTGCAGAACAGCATCTCCTGCATTGCCCGCACTGGAAGCAAGCAGGTGCACCGAGGATACAAAGTCACCAGCGCACTTCTCATTCATACAAACTACAGCGCAAAACGCCGTAGCTCTGCAAGGCTAGGAGTCTACAAAGACCAGGCCGGGGTGCAAGAAAAATTCATCAATCACGGCCGCATCCTTCACGTCCGGCTAAGCCAATCATTGCGGCTACCTGAGCAACACGTGACTTCCGAGTGCTTCCGGCCTGTAGCCTGGTTTGAGCGTAGAGCTAATGGGCGGGTCGCTAGGACCAGTGTACACCCAGGCCAGCCACGTGCACACTACGAACCGCCCCTTTTGTCTAGTTTTAGCCAATAGGATTCAGCCAATCCGCCATGACCAATAGTGAGGGGACGTCCAAAGGGTTTCGCCGGTGACGCACAGGCGGAGGCGGGCCGTGGGGCGGGGTCACGTGGGGCGACGCGCGCCGGCTGCCGGGAGCTCGCAGGGCCGCGGAGGCCCGGCCCGGCGCCAGGGATGGGGTCGTCTGGTGTGTAGGAGCCATGCCACCGAGTCCCCGGGTCTTCCCAGCTTCTCGCCCCGGCCGCCGCGCCTCGCGTCCGCGCCGGGATGGTGAACCTGGCGGCCTTGCTGTGGCGCCGGCTTCTGAGGAAGAGGTGGGTGCTCGCCCTGGTCTTCGGGCTGTCGCTGGTCTACTTCCTCAGCAGCACCTTCAAGCAGGTCAGTGGTCGCTGCCGCCCGCCGAGCCGGGTCTGTCCCCGTCCCCTGGCCGCCTGGCCTGTGCCGCGCGCCATCCGTGCGTCTTGAGGTCGGGAGAGGAGCTGGTGCCTGGGGCACTGGGGCTGCAGGGCCGGGACAGAGCCGGGATTCGAACACCTAGCGACCGGCGGTTCTGCTGAGGCCGTTTCCTTTTAGTACCTCTGCACTTTAACCCCGCCGCGTCCGGGCTAGCAGGGGGCGTGGCTCTTCTCGGTCCTTTCTCGCCGCGGTCCCAGGAGAGGTGGCGCCCCCACACGATAAACAGGTACACCCCGAACACTGGGAGAGGTGGAGGGGCCCTGGCTGCTCTCCGTTTAACTGGGTGGGGGTGTCTCTGTTCAGCTTGTCAAGGTCTTACTAAGTCCCTAAGTGGCTAAGTTGTCCAGGTTGGGCTCAAATTTGCGATCCTCCTGCCTCAGTCTCCCAGAGCGCTGAGATCGCATGTCCTAAGACCCCTGGCTTTGAGGTTTTTAGAGCGAACCCCCTAGAATGTACCAGGCAGAAACTGCTTTGGTAATGATGCAGTCGTCCTGATGTAGTTCCTAAGAACCTCACTCCGCTTTTGCACTCTTCAGGGATCAAGTTCACCAATAAAATATATAAATGGTAAGCGAGGGGAATTATGTCCCCCGTCCTCCTACCTTAGACAAACACAGAGAGGATTCTGAGTTTCTTTTGTTGGCCAAAACATGTGGAGAGATCAAGTCAGTTACCGGACTTCAGTGACTTGGTGTTTTCTGTTGTCCCAGATAACTTCCCCACAGTCCGGTGTCATTTCTGTGTCATCTTCCTTTTTACCTGACGCCTGGCCTGGGTGATTCTAGCACTGTTTAACAGCTATATGGTGTTGATTTCCCAGGGTACAACTTCAGCCTAAACCTGTGCAGAAAACCCTAAATTCTCATATCAGATCGCCTCCTTGACGTCTCTTTTTCTTCCCCCTCTCCCTTCAAAATTTTGCCATTAAATACTCTTAAAATTTAGTTAAAGTGTACCACGCAGAGATAGTAAATGTGTTTCTAATGTTGCACATCCAGCATCACCGTCCATCCCCTTAACTGTTCGGCTTGTGAGAACTGCAGCTGTACCCCGTACACTGTAGCTCACCTTTCCCTGTCCCCAGCCCCAGCCTTTCCCAGCCACCATCCTGCTTTCCGCTTGGTATCTCCTTCGGAGTGTGTTGTAGGTTTCGCATGCTCGGAGCAGTCAGAACTATTGATTCTCCTCTGCTAGTGCTTGCTCCTCCCTAGTCTTCCCAGTCTCACCGAATGGCATTAGTGTTCCCCAGGTAGTTCAAGCTGCCAGTGCATCATCACTTTCCTTTCTGCCATCCCCTACAACTATAACACTGGCTCCACCTCTGCAGTGCATCCTGAATCTGCCCATGTATCCTGATTGTCATGCTGCCACCCTGGGTAAAGCCAGTGTCATCTTTTGCTTGAACCATTGCAGTAACCCAGCAGGTCTCCGCTTCTTTTTCTTTCTTACCTATTCTTTAGCCAGGTGATCTTTATAAAGCTCCTGTCACAGAACTGCCCTCTTTTCAATTCTTTGGCTACCTATTATACTCAGATAAAACTCCAGATTCCACTCTAGAATCTTGGTGTGATTTAATTTTTTTTTTGTGATTTCGGTTCAGACTGGCTGTACCTGGTGAGTTAGGCCATACTTAGTAACCTGGTGTATACTTACTTTATTTTCCTTGTGGAAGGAATCACTAAGTGAACATTTCTTGTTCATTTACTTGTCTGTCTCTCCTCACTGTTTCTGAATTTAACTTCCATGAGTAAAGGGACCTTGTGTGTCCTGTCTCCAGCCCTTGAAATACTGCCCAGCTCTTCACGGAAACTAAAATATTAGTTGAACAAACAAGTCTTTTAATTGCGATGACTTTTCCTTTTTTCTCAGTCTGGCACATTCTTTCTAACTCTTCAAGTCTTAGTGTGATGCTGTCTGCTCTGAGATTGTACCACTTTTTAAGTACTTCAACATGGTGTTGTCATTTTTTTTTTAACTTTTTAAATTTTATTTTAAAAGGGAGTAAAATTAAACACAAGAACAGAACTGGACATAAGAAAGCATAAATTTCAAAGCTAGACAACCAGAGATCTTCACTATCTGTCATATTGTCTCCTGTTTTCTTCCAGATGGTTGTCCTTATCTTTGCATATGGGGAGCTCATACTAAATAACATAGCCAATCTTTTCACAAGATGTGTAGTTCACTGGCTCCCACTTGCTAAGCAGGGGGGAGGGGGATAGGGGGACA
>PVJX010032234.1:0-20605 GCA_004027295.1 Dolichotis patagonum | reverse complement strand
CTTTATAAGTTCTAGACAAAAGTCCTTTGTCTGAGGCGCTGTCCATGAAGATTTTTTCCCAATTTGTGGGTTTTCTTTTCACTCTGCTGGAAACCTCTTTTGACATTCAGAAACTCTTTAATAAGATGTGGTCCCAGTTATTGATTCTGGGAAGTACTTCCCGTGTACTTTGGTTCTTGTTCATGAATTCTCTTCCTACACCTATATCTTTGAGGTTTTTACCTACTTTGTCTTCCAGCAGTTTTAGTGTTTCTGTTTTAATATTTAGATCTTTGGGGATCTGTATTCTTGATCACTGTATTACTGTATACAGTGACAAGATCACTCAAATTGCTTAGCAGATGGCAAGAGTTCAACACATATTACTTCACTGTCTCTGATGAAGTCGACTTAGGGGACCAGCAGCTTTTCTTGGTTTCTGAGTCCATATTGCTTGGTGTTTTCTAGCTTGCCTAGTGTTTTGATGAAAAATATAACTTCTTTATTTGAATGCAGGGCCTTCATACTAAGCTACATCCAGTACTTTTTAGTTATTTATTATTATTTAAAGAAAAAAAGAAAAGAAAATTAAAAAAAACAAAATAGAAAAAAGAGAAAAAGGTAGAATAATACAGAATTCAAAAAAATTAACATCATAAAATTGCTCGTTGATACATATTGTCATCTTAAAGATAGTTGAAAGGATAAAAAGTGGCTAGACACTCAGACATTGACAGTGCAAACCCTCCTGCAGTACTTTTTAAATCTTTTTAAATATTGAGAGCCTCACCAAGTTGCTTCAGCCAGGCTTGAACTTGCAGTCTTCTCACCTTAGTCTCCCAGAGTGGTGGAATAACAGGCATGTGCTACCAGGCCCCACAGAGACTATGCGGTTCATCAGTTTTTCCAGGAACTGTAGGATCCCCACCACTCTTGGCTCAGCGACTTTGGGAAATTCTGTAAAGGCAGTGGTGAGGTGCTGGGGCACTCCCAGTTTCAGTTCCCATACAGGGAGAAATTCACTCTTCATGTATATAAACCTTGCACAAACACATAATGCCAAATTCTATTTAAGATGTGTTTTGGATATTGCCACCTCTCGTGAATGTGTGACAGCTATGGTCCTATTCTTTATGCAAATCAATACTGTCTACCTTAGGGTTCTGGCAGTTGCAGGCTAGGGAGCATGTCTGTTTGACTTACTCTTCATGGCATTTACTCTTCATGGCACTCTTCATGGCAACATGAGGTTACAAAACATCTCTTTGTTGCTTCTGCAGTTGTTGATCCTGTTGGAGTTCAAGTGTATCTGTGACTATTTGCCACCTTGAATTTTGACTGTGTGGTGAGATTCATAGATCACGATATTCTGAGTTTTCTCTTCCTCGTTTCTATCAAGTGACAACCAGAACCCGTGTGCTTAAGATGGGGAGTGGTTGTTAGTGTGGTATAGAAAGTGAATTTAGTTCACAGTAGATTTTGCAGTAATGGGCTTAACTGGGGAGTGGGAAGGAGTTGTCACTGAATATATACCTACTGTGTTCAGGCATCAAGTCAGGAGCTTTTCAGGTTGAGTGTGAATAAGATTGCTGATTGTAACAGCAACCTCTTGGTGGATCAGCAGTTTGTGGGAAGCATTGGGGGAGCATTCACTGTTGGTCTCCTGTGTTCCATGGGCCATTGCTAGCTTAATAAGTAATTACAATCCTGAAGTCTTGCCTCTATGTTTATCCATTTCTCCTGCGGGGATGGTGGTCCTTGGAAATGAGTTAACTGTTGTGTCCATGATTTTTAGTGTAGGTTGAGTAATAGCAGTACAAAGATATCAAGTCATAATCCCTGGAATTTGTAAATGTTTATTTGGGAAATAGATTGTATTAGTCAGTTTTCATTACTGTAACAAAACAAATGAGATAATTTATAAAGAGAAAAGTTTATTTTGGCTCACAAGTTTGGAGGTTAGAGTCCCTGGCTGACTGTGCCCATTGTTTCTGGGCCTGTGGCAAAGCAGCATATTGTGCTTATTGTGGTGAGGAGCACATGGCAAAGCTTTTCAAATAATGGTTCCTGGAAGCAAACAGAGATAGGAAGAGACTGAATTCTCACTGTTTCCTTTGACCTAACACAGCTCCCTAGGTCCCTACTTCTTAAATGTTCTATAACCACCTGATACTGCCATGGGTTGGGGGCCAAGCCTTAACACATGGGCCTTTGGGGATACTTATTGGTCATTTACCCTGGTCATGTCCTTCAACCTGGCCGGGTTTTATTAGGATGAACCTCATTGTGTGTGTGTGTGTGTGTGTGTGTGAGTGGGGATTAAATCCAGGGTCTTGGCCATACTAAGCCAGTACTCTACTACTCAGCTACATTTCCAGTCCATTACTTTTACTTCATTTTGATACAGGGTCCTATTAAGTTGCCCAGGTTGGTCTTGCACTTTCAGTCCTTCTGCCTCAAACTCCTTAGTGAATGGGATTACGAGTGTGTCCCACCATGTTTGGGTAAAGCTCAACTGTTGATCTCTGTTTTTGTTTTGGTTTTTTTTTTTGTACCAGGAATTGAACTCAGGACCTTTCATTTGGCAGGTAGGCACTGTTCTTCTGAGCTATATCTCCCACCTTTATCTATCTCTCTGAACTCTCAGTTCCTGCTAAAGACTAAATATATTTCCATAAAACACATATGTTTAAATCCTAAGCCCCAGGGTAATGATATTATTAGGCGGGGCCTTTGAGAGATGATGGGAGATGTGCTCCCATCTTTAGAGCAGTGCTCTTTAAAAAGGGACCCAGAGAGCTGCATTACACCTTCCACCATGTGAAGATGTAGTGAGAATGCAGCCATCCATAAACCAAGAGGTGGCTTTTAACTAGACACCAAATCTGCCATGACCTTAAAATTCTGGCCTCTAGAACTGTGAGAAATAAATTTCTGTTGTTTATAAGCTACTGGTATAAGTGTTTTGTTCTAATAGTCAAATAGGCTAAGACAGTGGTGATGGTCAAGTTTGATTGTGTCAACTTGTTTGGGTTAGGAGCTGCCCAGAGCATTGATGGGCAGCCCAGAGCACATTTGTGGGTGTGGCTGGATGAATCATGGAGGTATGACCTTGGGCACTATATATATGTATGGTCCCTTGCTCCTCCTCTCTGACACTGTTCCCCTGCTGTTGGCCACCATGAATAAAGCAGCTTTCTTTGCACTGCCATACATTTTTGCCTCAATGTTTCTGACTTGGAGCCAGCTGACCATGGACTGCCTCTCCTTAACACGGGAACCAGAATCAAACCTCTCTTCCATAGGAGAGTTGAGAGTGTTGGGTATTGTGTCCAGCAATGGGAAAGCTGACTTATATAACAGCCTGAATTTGGGTACTGGAGACAGGGATGTTATTTGTCAATCCCTTTAAAGCCCCAAGTCAATGTTTGGGACATGGATCTGTAGACTGGTTGAAGAGAGAAAAACCTTAATAGATGGGATGTGTTGCCATGGTCCAAAAGGTCCTGTTGGGAGGAAAAGGCAGGGAGAATTATTGGTACAACTGCTTGCTTTTATCTGAGGTCTAACCCTTTCCCTCTGTATTCCTGGTTTTCCAACTTCTAAGAGCTTCCCACATTCCTGGGCTCTTGGCCACATCTTCCATCTTCAAAGACAGCAGTGTGGCATTTTCACAGCTACTTCTTTGACTCTGAGTTTCCTGTCTCTCTGAACCCACCGGGATAATCCAGGTCACTCCCCCATCTCAAGAGCCTCAATTTCATTACAACTATGGAGTGCTTTACCATATAAGGTAACATACTTAAACAACTTGTAGGAATGAGGACACAGGCATCTTTGTAGGGACATTTTTCTGCCTCCTATGGTAGTTAGAATAGCCCCAGTGAGAAGTGACATTTGAAAGAGGGAAGGAGTTGCTAGGTAGCTAACTTGGAAAGAGTAAAAAGGGACATTGAGGGGAAAGATCTGCCTGGTATGACTGAGGAACCAGCTACAAGCAGTGAGGAAGGGGAAAGTAGTGGGTGTCTTCATGAGGCGTTAAGTATGGTCCAATTGTGCAGGGCCTTGTAGGTCACTGTGAGAGCTTTTACTTTCACCTACCACATTTGTTATTTCTCCTATGATTTTGTAGCACCAGGAAATCTTCAATCTATCCCTGTTGAAGAAGGCCCAAGGCCTTGACTAATTTATCCCAAATTATCCAGGCATTAAGGAATATAGACCTGGCATTTTAGTCAGCTATCTATTGCTGCAACAAAATACCTGAGATAATCAACTTTAAAAGCTCACGGTTTCAGAAGTTTCAGTCCATGGTCACTTGGCCCAGCTGCTTTGGGCCTGTGCTGGTGAGGCGGGCTTGGCAGGGGAGACCATTTATTTCATGGTGGCCAGGAAGCACAAAGGGGCAGGGGTCAGGATTTTCAGTATCCCCTAAGTCCAGGGTACACCCTCAATGATCTAACTAGGCTCCACCTCCTACAGGTTTTGCTGCCTCCCAGCAGTGCCACAGGCTGGTGACCAAGCCTTTAGCACATGGGCCTTTGAAGGGACATTCAAGATCCAAGATGTAGCATCTGAGTTTTGAATCCAAAGCCTTTGGACTCTAAACCTGCCCTTCACTTCTGAGAGGGTGCGTCTCTGATCAAGGGCTTTAGCTCCCAGTGTCAGAGTCATGCCCTCTCCGAAGCCTTCCTTACCTGTCCAACTCTGGAGCAAATGTCTTTCCTGTGTGCACTTATACAGCATCCCACATGTATTCCTAAAAGGCTCCTTTTCATACCGGAAATAATTGCTTGACTTGGGGGTCTGTATCTTGCCCTAAATATCAGGACCATGTGCTATTTATCAATGTACTCTTAGAGCAGAGTGCACAGCAGGTCCTCAGTGTTAGTTCAATGAATGAATGAGATTAGCAGTGGAAGGATAAACCCCCCCTGCGAGTTAATAGGTGTGTCCCAGAAAAGCCAAAGGTCAGGAAACAGCATATATCATTAAAAATCACACACACACACACACACACACACACACACACACACACACACACACTATGCATGTACAAGCTGCCCTGCTGTAGGAAGTGGAGGGAAGGGGCCTTTCTGAACCAGCTTGTTCCTTCCTAGCAGCAGGAAGCATCCCACTTGGCCATGAAGAGCAATCACTATGCAGGACAGAATATACCTAACATTTGGGGAGCAGCAGAAGCCTCAGGATCCTTCGCTTCCATGTTTGCTCCCCTTGTCTTCTCCTGGAGCAGCATCTACACCAAAGCCCCAGACATCGTGAAGAAGCAGCAAGCAGCAGTTCTACACAGGTGTCTGAGGCCACCACAGAGCGCTCCCTCTGGGCACCCTGTGATCCTCATGTCTGGGTCCTGCTTGTTGTATTGTTGATGTGGTACCGTTTTGATGGCAAAGGAAGTAAGAATGCTGTGAATAAAGTTGCTAGTTTCTTCTGAAGTCTGTTGAATCCTGTTTATTCCTCCAGGGACATTAAGAATCTGATTCCAAGAATATGCCTTGAGATTGTTAAAAGTCTTTCCAGAAAACACTGGTACAAAGGAACTGCCACAATAGCACCCAGCTGTATGGGGCTGCAGGAACCCTGGCTCGAAGCAAACTCTTGGAGTATGGCGTGACAGTTCCAAAAGGAAACAGCACGTTACAGAGGAGGCTACTGCAAAGCAAGCTTCTACATGGAAACCTGCATTTGATGGGAATCAGGAAGTGTAGGAAGGCCCTGCAGGTTTCTACCTGACCTGCAAGGATATGGATATTAAATGAGAAGAGAAAGGGTGAGGAGAATAGAGAAGCCAAGTAAATTGACGAAGAAAAGAGAGTGAGGGCTAAAGGAGAATGAGTTTCAAGAGCAAGAGAAAGCCAGGTAGCAGAAAGACAAGTTTGATCTTCTAGGATACACTTACTATTACTTCTCCCCAACTTTTTTTTTTAGATCAATATGTGTGCTTCTATGAAGCAATTTACCAGTTGGGGGATTAACTTGGAACAAGGACATAGTCTGACTCACAGTGTAAAAGGCTGTGCTTTCTTTGTAACAACCAGGCAGACTGAAATCTTGCTAATTGCCAGATGAGGATACAGTTGTTTGGCTGGAAAAGAAAAAAAATCCTTTTGCCACAATAACAATATTTGTCCAGGGCCAGGCGCAGTGTTAATGCTCTGGGGAAGCGTAAGGCTGTCAGTAAGATCTGATCACTCACAAGAGTGGGATATATATATCAGATGAGCCCTTGAGATTTTTTTTTTCAGAAGTTAAGAGCAGAATACATTTATTGAGAGAAAGGAAGCTTCTGTGTGAAGAGAGACAGAAGGGGCCCCGAGTGAGTTACCCAGCCCTTGAGATTTTTAAGCAAAGGGGTGATATGTTCATATTTATATTTTGCTAAGCTTAGTTGGAGTCAGCATCAGAAGGTATTTAGGGGCTGAACTGCAGACCTGGGTATGGACCAGGGGAGAATGGAGAGCAGGGACGTCACTCCCATTGCAGATTTTACAAAGTGGAGATGGGGATGCAGTGTACAGAAATAAGGGGCATCAGGAAAGAAATGGTGTGTTGGGGGAAATGATGAGCCCCTTTAGCTATTATGAGGCACATCACACATGGCTTGGTTGGTCTGTCTTCTGTGCTTCCCATGGTCCCTCCTAAATAGTCTAGAAGACCAAAGCTGCATTCCCCACACGCTGTTACACCTCAGAATCCAAATGCGGCTGAGGTCCCTCAGTCTGCTGCACTCACACAAGTCTTAGATTCAGAGCTGAATCCAGTGGAGGAAAAGGTTGTAGGACTCCCAAGCACCATTCTGCTGATGCAGGTCTAACAGGTGTAACTGACTCTGTATCCAGTAATTCCAAAAGTTTTTTGAAGAACTAGAAGAAACAAGGGCCTGAGACAGAATATGTGGAAACATTTTAACAGATGGTTGGGAATGCAAGCTAACCACAGGAGGAAGATGACCAAAATGTAGGGGGACAACCAGGGGATGGTTGGAAAGTGGTTCTGTAAATGCTTCTGGGAGGCCAGGCAAGCCTGTCTTTGGTAACTTTGGAAAGAGCAATTTGATTGTGGTTATTGTGGTTATGACTTCAGGGTTCTGAAAAGGATCCAGTGGTGAGGGAGAGATAAGGAAATAAGAGACCATGCATGCGAGGAGGCATTGTTTGAACAAACTTTGACCACCCCTCGAGGTAATATGGGATCAAAGGAAAGGAGTGTATTTTTAACTCTTTAGTTAAGCTAAGTCACTCCCCATCATGAGGCACTAGCGAGGTGTTGTGTGAAGTGCTATTGCATATTTCATCTAAGCAATAAACTATGTGGAAAAAAGCAGCATGTGTTTGGGGATGAGATGAAGTTAGGAGGCAGAGGAGAGGGAAAATGAAAGGGAGATGGAAGGAATGCTTACATACTTGAATTGTGAAAATGTAGGTGGGAGTGAGAACCAGATAGGGAGGGAGATGCTTTTAGACAGAAGAAAGGGTTCCTCTTCCTCTGTCCCAGGAGGGAAAGGAGGCAGAGAGTGCATGTGGGTCAGGAGCTAGTTGTGGCAGAGTTTGGGAACATGTGTGTGGGCTGGTGATATTTACTTTCTTTGTGCTGTAACACAGTTTTCTTTCCGGGTTTGTGGAGGTCAAGGATCAGAAATTTCAGGAGAGTGGATCATACCTTAATGGTCATGGGGGGAACAGGAAAGCAAGCTCACACTGCTATCGGTGTTGGGACCTTCTGTGAGTTAATGATCAGGAATTGACAGCAGGATCACCCTGTCTAACTGTGAGATTGCGCCTAAGTAGACTTGGGCTCCTGGCCGCAGGCAGGGGGCAGCTGGTTGCTCTAGGAATTCAGGCTCAGGGGCTGGTTCACTTGCCGTGGTGGAAGGAAAATGAGCAAGGGAAACTGACGAGAGACTAAGGCAGAAATTCTCCAGAGCATGTCAGATGTTACCTGACTGATATCTGGGAATAGGTAAGGCTGGTTTGAGTTGTCACAAAGGTGAGGAACATGATTGGAACTTGCGGGCAGAGCTCAGAATGTTACTGCAATGTGTAGGAACGTACTTCACAGCAAGCAATCGTTCCTCTCAGAGTGCCAGTTGCATCATTAAAGATGAAACTGAGCTGCTATGGGCTCTAAGCCAAATGGTGAGGGAGGTAATGATAGGAGGAAAAGCAGGTAAAGGGACCTGTGCAGGTGAAGATCAGACCTAATGAGAGGAGACTGAGGTCCAGCCAGCAGGATTAGGGATTGTGGTCAGACACAGTGAGTATCTGAATCCTTGACTTCGGATGCAGGCCATTCCCAGTGATACATCACAAAGGGAGATTCTCCAGTTTGAGTCTTAATATGCAAAAGCCATGTTGGTGCTCGATGTGCAAGAGATTTATTGGGGGAAACACTACGGAGGATAAAAGAACAGGTGGGGATAAAATGTGGGCATGACTCCTGAGACAAAAGAAGGCACAGGGAGAGAATTCTGGGCAGGAGAAACTTCAGGAGCAGTGCCAGGCTCAGGGGGAGTTCAGAGCAGTGACTTCTCACCAGGGGAGCCCCAGTGAGGCCAAGGATGGCCAGGCTCAGATCCTGAAGCCTACTCATCCCCTTGCCAGGAAGCTGCAACTGATCTGAAGATGCAGTGGATAGAGGCCCTAGGCCAGCAGCCCCACACCCAGCATCTCCCAGGTTACCACACGGGGTGGCTGGCATAGCGTGTGGGTAATGTCAGCTCCACGACAGCAAGCATGTGTACTTTTAATTTTTTCTAATATTTTATCCCAAATGCCTTGGCATATTTGAACTGTCATTCAGAAGTTTTGTCAAAGGAACTAATAAATATCAAGCAACTGAAATAAAAGAGCTAAGAGGTTAAGCTTGGGTGAAGGGTCAGAGCTCAGCTCCACCACTCACCAAGTAATCCTTGGAAAGTCATTGTTCAGTGGTAATGATAAATAGCTCCTCTCTTGTAAGTCTTTGTGAGGAGTAAGAGAGACATTTCAGAAGGAAGTTCAGCACAGGGTCTGGCAAATGGTATCTAGTAAGCATTAACCACTGCTAGTGTGATTACTCCTGCCCCTTCCCTTCCTCTTTGCACAAGAAGACCTTCTATGGTATCAATGAATGGAAATGTGTTCAGGTAATTGGACTACAGGGATTTCTTCTATTTTCCATATTAGACTTGGTGCCCTCAGAATAGGATGAATCCATGTTGCTCTTGCTTTGTAAATCTTCTTGGTATCTTGTACAGTGATCTAACTGCTGTCATTATTTGCATAACATAGGCAGGAAAAAGAACCACGGTAGTGCAGACATTGTCAGAGACTTAGCTAAATGGGTTCTTGAATGGGGCAGTGAGAATGTGAGGGTACCAGAGCTGGAGCAGGCTGCATTTCACCAGTCCCACATAAACACCCCCCTGGACCCATGTCTTCTAGCCAAGAAGAGGAAGCAGTCTGCATTTCCTTCTGAACAAAGCCTGTGCTTGCGTGAATGTCTCTGGAGAAATGTGTTTGTACATTAGACTGGTAATTAAAGGCTCCCAATAAGCCAAGTCCCATTATTCAGCTTAAGGAGCTGCCTAGTGTCTGGCACAGTGTCAAGTGTCTGCGTGGTGCAAAGCTGAGCCTGGTGTTGGCCCGTCCTGAGAGTGGGGGTGGGGCTGGGGAACCCTCCCTTTCTAAGTCTTGTTTATATTGCACTGAAGGCACAGCAGGTCCTCACACTTCTCATGTTTCATTGTTCTCTTTTCCAAATATTTCAATACTCTGGGAACATTACAATGGCTAATTGTCAAGATCTCAACAGAGGTTTGCAGGTTAAACTCTGTCAGCCCACAAGAAAGCTGCTGCCAGTCATACTTGCTAGTATTTAAGGGAGTCTGTTGGAATCCAAGTTCAGATAAGGTAATGCTGATCACTTCAGTTCCTTCTGCACAAAATAAAGCTTGTGGTTTGGACTTTGCAAATATTTGTCATATTAATCGCTTTCACTGGGGTAGAGGGATAATACTTAGCATTGTGAAGTGCTTTCTAGTTTGCAAAATACTTTCACCCGTGTCATCTAAATAGTTCATTACCGACATGTGTTATTTCTTATTCAGATTAAGGATAATATTCATTTCTTATTCAGATTAGGGATAATATTCATGTGAAAGGCATCCATCCTCACAACCATACCTTCTGACTTTTCTTGATATCAGGTGCTGTTTGGGGTGCAGTACAAGCAGGGTGATCAGTGGGAACAGGAAAGCCAAAAGAGCAAGAAAGATCTTGAGATTGCTTTGTGCATATTGCCTGTAATATGCTTCTTGGGGGACCTCAGGATGGCATTGTTTCGCACAGTCCTGGTTATAAAATACCTTATGCCCTGCAAGAGCTTTCAGTTTTCTCCATTGTTCTTTTCATGGCTTTCAAGATTTTCTATGATTTATTCATTCTCGAATTATTCTAAAGAGGCCAAATCACTGTCATTAATAATACTTAACACTAACGTGACATGACTGTGTACTTGCTTTCATTGTAAGCAATTTCTAAAGAATCCCACATTTAATCCTCTTAATAATCCCATGATGTGGGTAGAATTATTGCCCTTGTTCTTAAATAAAAAATGGCACAAATAAATGACATGCCTAAGGTCACAGAGCTAGTAAGTGATGGTCTGGCTCCAGGGCCGATGTTCCTCGCCTTCCCCTGGGACTGGAGATGGAACCTTGTTTAATCTAAAGCCCACCTGTTCTCAGCCCTGGCTGCACATTGCAAGCCTCCAGGGGGCTTTTGAATATTCTGATAGCTCAGCTCTAGAGGGTCTGATCTTCTTGTTTTGGGGTGGGGCAGGGAAACCCACTGTCCTTGTCTGTGGAGGTTGGGAGTGCGCTTCTGAGATATAAGAATTTCAGGTAAAACCAAGCAGCCAGCCTGCCTCCCTGATAAGCAGCCATTGCTCGGGCAAGCGGTGGCCACTCCAGGGGAAGAACCACCCAGCGTTTCCTGAGATCCATGCCATGTTGGAACTTAGGGCACTGTGAAACCAAGCAACCAACTCGCCTCCCTGTAAGCAGCCGTGAGCCTACCAGCACACGGGCTGAGAATCAACCCCCCCTCCCCTCTTAGCAAATGAGAGCCAGAGGTCTGAGCATCTCCTGGGAGGTTGACCATGTTGCAATATAGCAAATAGGGGGATTTCCTTCTACCAACTCTTTGAAGGCAAATATTGTTATCACAGTTTTGCTTTGTTCTGATAAAATTGTATTGCTCTATTCAATATTCTGTTTTGTTAAGTTCTAAAATGTTCTATATTTGGTTTGATTTGGCTATACCTGATTGAAAGAACAACTACTGTGAAGATAACAAGATATACTTTGGCACCTATTACTGTTATCCCGGTAATCTGCTGTGACATTCTGTACCAATTTCACTGTATTGTCTAAATTGGCTTTGTTCTGTCTTGTTCTGTTATATTTCACTACCTTCAAAAAAAAAAAAAAAAAGAATTTCAGCGCTAAAATGAAGAAGCACCTGGGTGTACTGAGTGTTCATCCTGGCAGGAGACAGGTAGTTCTCTTTGTAAGTGTCCTGGTGACTCTAACCAGTAAGAACTAAGGACCCAGAATGCTCTGAACTTTAATCCCTTTGCTGAGGACAAACAACTTAGGACTTGGGAAAATATTGTAGAATATTTTATTAGTATAAAAAATGATGATGATGATGAAGGCGCTCTTTGTAAAAGAGAAGTCTCCGCCAGATAGTACTTTCTCACCTATTCCTGGGCTCTGACAGAGTTACTACAACTCCTCACCCTTCCCTTCTGTGCTGCAGTCCACACACACAGCCCCTCTGTTGAAGTAGGGAGGGACTGCTGAATTACTTTATAATTAAAGAAGTCTCTGGGGGAGAAGTTTAGCTTAAGAGCCCAGCATTCCAAGCTGGGTCACTGCAGCTGGAGCCCTCATCAGTCCTAACCAGCAGGAAATACCCAGCAGATCAGCCATTCTTCGACTTTTTTTTTTTTTTTTTTTTTTTTTTTTTTTTTTTTTGCCTCCAGCCTGCTTTGGCACAATTTGTTAACATCCAACAATGCTTGCTAACATATATTGTTTCCACCTATCCATCATCTTAGCCTATGTTATTAGGCTGGGGATGGGAGCAGAGTGTGCCTACCTACAAGCTTCCAGAGGTGCTATGACTCTCCACCCTGTGATCTCCTAGGAAGCTTTTAAATATCCTTGTGCCCTGGCCCATTGCTAGTCCAATAAGTCATACTCTCTGGGAGTGGGGACCAGCCATTGCTTTCTGAAAGCTCCCCTGGGGTTAGCAATGTGTAGCCAGGGCTGAGAGCCACTGCTCAGTAATGGTTCTCAGTATGGTCCCCGAACCACTTGCCAGCTCAGCTGGGAGCTTGTTAGAAATGAAACTTCTGAGGCCCTCCCTGGGACCTGGGATCTGCTCAATGAAAACACTTGACAATCAGGTTTTTTCTGTTTGTTTGTTTTTGTTTTTAAAAATCAGTCAGCTTTAATAAGCCTTCTCAGTGACTCTCATGCACCATGAAAGTTTGCAGTCAGTCTGGATGACAAAGTGGTATGATCAAAAACTGCAGAGAATATGGAAAAACATTTAAATTTAATACAGTAAATGACACCTTGCCATGGATCCCCCCAGGAAACACACTGGAACTTTATGAAACAGTTCTGAAAGTCCTCTCCTGTCTTTAGTTGTGTTCCTGTTGCTGTCTTGATGTCCTGAATTGAGTAGAATGTTTATTTCCAGGGTCATTTTGACTTTGGTGGAACAGCCAGAGAGGTCTCATGGTACCCGATGTAGTGAATAAGGACATACCCTCTTGGCCATGAGCCTGCCTTTCTGGTGGGTGACTCTTAGCATTCGCCATATTTTTTATCTCACCTTGCAAAGCCTCTCTTGAAAGAGATTTTCCCAAACTGCTTCAGCAAGTAGCAAGAATGATGTGTTGTGTTCCACTTGAGGGGAGTATTTTGAGGGTGATTGATAGCAAGGTATCTTTTACTCTAGCATATTTTTTAACATTTAAGCATTCACCATATATTTCAATCAATATATATATATATATATGGAGGCATTTAACCTGCTAGTTTTTGCCTCTAATTTCCTTATCTGTAGCACAATTCAGTTCTCTTTCTAATGGCTTTCAGTAATAAAGTGACGAGCTCTAACTCACTTGGTATGAAAAAATACAGAAGACACTCTTGAGTCTGGTCTGGGAATCAACAAAGCAAAATAATTGTAGGAAGCAGTGGAGACAAAGTATTTGTTCTCATAATTAAATCATCTCTTTTGCATTGTTTTATAAGGTGCAGCTTTTTAGCTTTTACCTATCATTTCTGCATCTACTGAAACTAATGTTGCAGGGCAAAAAAATAACCCAGCAGGTTTTATTAGAGTGACACCAGGTTGGAGTTCCCTAGGGCAGTCTGTGATATTATAGGCTGGGGTGTTGTGCAGAGTCGAGATCAGAGAACCTCAGTTCAGCCTAAGCAAGTTGAGGTGAGCACTGGAGGTTGCAGAAGGTGGAAGGAGGGAGAAGAGGATGGCCAACAGCACTTTGAGCTAAGAGAAGAGAAAGCAAAGATGACTGTTCTGACCACTGGAGGGTTAAACGTTAGGATTGAGATCTGTTGGGCAGTTACTGAGAGGCATAAGTAAGTGTTCTGTTTTTTTTTTTTTAATTATAGAAGTTTAAAGATTTGTCCTCTACTATCTTTCAGCTTTGTTAAAAGAAAATTTCTTTTTCTTTTTTTTTTTTTTGTACCTGGGATCAAGCTCATAACCTCGCGCTTGCCAGGCAGGCGCTTACACCACTGAGCTAAATCCCTGGCCCACAAGAAAATTTCTTAAACCAACAAAATACAATAGTACATTTCAGCAAAGCAAAACAAAAGCAGTGAACAAATCAGGCAGCTCCAGAGCAGGTTCTGAGAACTCTAGCCGACAGTGTGATCAGCATTTATAGAAAAATGCAGCTGAGAATCTAAAGGCCTAAGTTGGCTACAGCTTAGGCAATCATCTGTGATACTAGGCGTAGCTTAACTAGTTACTTAATCCGTAAATTAGTTACAGGGCTTCACACAACCAACAGAACCTCAGTTACTATGATTAAGCTCTACATTCACTTGGTCTTTTGGGCCCAGGTTAAATGCTTAGTTCAGACCCAAGACTTCCCACAAATTTTATTTAACACCTCCTGTTTATAGAATTAGGTCACAGGAAAAGACAGCTAACTGCGTATGTATTTTTAAGTCTCTCACAACTTGGGTATCTAAAATTTTTTTTGTAAGTAAAAACCAGAGAATGTCAGGTGTAAACTAACACTCAGTTACACATATTGTGTATTTCAGTCCTCAGAACACTGTGAGGTACCTTTGGCCCCAATTTCCAAATCAGAAAACCAAGGATCAGAGACACAAAGCAAATAGCTTGCTTATCTGTTAAATGACAGAGCTAAGATTCTGATCCAGATCTGTCCAGCCTTAAAGACTTTGGGTTTCCTTGGTCCAGAAGGATAAACTGGTGCTTACATTGGGTAGTCAGCCAGTATCCAACTGCAGTACAAATAGATTAGTGCAGAGCTCCTCCCCGGTAGGGGGACATTGTTAGGGACTTATTCTCTGTGGTGTTTTCTACTTATCTCAGGATATGTGGAATGCTTTTTAAAAAAAATGTTTACATAGTAAACAGTCATGGAAGAAAGAGATCTCTCTAGGGCAGAGGGCAGATTTACTTCCTGAACAGGAGAAAAACAAAGATAACCTCTCTGGGGAAAGATTGGGCAAGTTTGTGGGTTGGGGGGCTTTGTCTTGAGGTTCCTCTGCTGTGACACAGAACCTGTCTGTGCATAGCATCCATCAGCCTGGACCTGCCTCCACATTGCTCACAAGGGACTGGGCAGGCACAGGCAGCCAGTGTGGCCACAAGCGGTAAATTCCTTTATTTCTGATCCAAGAGTCTTGTGTCTTCTGCTAGTATCTGTGAAACTGTGACAGGATGCCTTGTTTGCTAGCAAGCAGGGTCCGACCCTGAGATCCTCACAGTCCTTGACAGACATGGCCTCTTGCACCTGGGTATGCAAACCAGCGCCTCACATTTCTTCATGTGGTCTTCGGTCAGCACTTACGTCCGCTGAAAAGTATTGTTCTATTGAGGAGAGAGTAGAGTAATACAGGAAGTGGGCAGGTAATGTGGGATGTTAGTTTCAAAGAGAACTGAAGGCCACCCATATACCAAATTGAAACCCCACTGCCATTGAATCACAGGTTAAAAGTGACTTTAGAAGCTTATGCCACTTTCCCCTTAATATGGCAAACATTTTAGGATCTCTTGTGAAAATCTTTATGACAGAAGTACAGACCTAAACGGTAACGTGAGGTGTCATGGTTTATGTCGGTGGCCCCCAGGCCTCGTGTATTCGCATTGTACATTTGTGACTGGTTCATTGTCTAGTGCTTGAATTGATGTCAGTGCTACACCCTCCTAGGGGGTGGAGCCAGGATGTGATGTAATGGCAGGAAGAAGGTGTGTCTCTCTCTTTTGCCGGTTTCAGCCTTGCTGTTTGCAGCTGCCATGAACTGCAGCCCTGCCATGCCACCCTGCCTTGGAGCCAATTGAGTATGGACTGAAACCTCCAAAAACTGTAAGAAATAAACCTTTCCTTTCCCAACTTTGGGCATCAGGTATTTTGTCTCAGCGATGAGTAAAAAGTAACTAAGACATGAGGTGACTTGATACCTTCTTATGATTTCTTCTCCTTGGCACTAATCCTGCCATCTAAACACTCAATCACTTGGGCTTGGCAGTGCGCACCAGTAATCCCAGAATTCTGGAAGGTGGCGATGGTAGGATCATAAGTTCAGGTCCAGCTTATAGAACTTAGTGACTTAGTGAGACCCTGTCTCAAAAATTAAAAAGGGCTGAGAATATAGCTTCGTACAAAGACCCTGGGTTCAACCTCTAGCACTGATAAATAAATTAATAATTAATAAATAGTAAATAAATAAGACACATAGACTAAGGTGAATCTTAAAACCTTTCAGCTATCTACCTACTATCCCCTCTGTCCTAGGTTAAACATTTTCAGTCTATCAACCACTCCTCTACACATGATTGTCAGATCCTTACTCATCCAACTATTCTCTGAATATACTGCCCTTGTCCATCTTTTTGTCTAAGTCCTTTGAAGAAATTATTTGGTTTTTGAGCAGGTAATACCTGTATGCAGTACAAATTTTACAAGCTAGAGGTATGTATCCTTCCATTGTAGACACATGTAGGGTACAACCAGAGATAGCTTTGGGACTTTTGCTTGATTTGTCATTGTTATCTTGAAACATAGCCAGTAATTTTTTTATTTATTTGTTTTTTCCAGCCTTTCAGCAAAAACATTTTAAGTATTTTAGTCTTATATTCAGAGCCACATCCCCACTACCTGCCCCAGCTGAGACTGCATCTGCAGACCAGGGAGCAGTGCTGGGAAAGTAGCGCACAGTTTGTGGCTTCTCTGCACATCCAACCCCACTTTCTTCCAAAAACCAGGGTGCAGCAGTGGCTGGTGATTAGAGGGAAGGGCATAGTTTTCCTCCTCACCTATTGACCTTTAGTTTTCTCCATATCCATGTGTTATGCATTAGTACAACATTCATTGGAATGCATAATAGGTGTTAGTAAATATTAAATGAATGAACTAGTTTGTGAGTTGCTAGATGGATCTCAGCCAGTTAAGAAGTGTACCCAAATTCACAAAATATCACAAAATGTTAGCATGCACCATGGCAAAGAGCAAATGAAAGTATGCAGGCACAGTTCTGCTCACTATAGTAGGGCCAGGAGGGAGAAGATGAAATCTGAGTTCCAGGCTCACTGTGAACCAACAGTGTCCTTCTAGAACATGTTATATCCAGGACCGGGTCACTTTTACCCTAGTGTAGAAGATGACGGTAAACTCTGCATCACTACTCCTTGTTTTGAACTTTAGAGCACTTGGTCAGTTTCTCTCATGTGGTGTGGAATCAGTAGACATTTTTTTAACCAAATCACTTTAAAATTTTTAAAATTTTTATTATCACATGTTTATAATACGTAATTATATTCATTGTGGGAAGTTAGTACTGTTTTTAATCCCCTTCCTCCTTCTATCGCTTGGTCCTTTTCCCATTTGCAAAAGATTTATCTCCTTTTTTCCTGTTATCTTTTATTCTGCTCTTTATTTATATTTTGGGCTTTTTCTGTAAGAGAAACCAGTGATATTTAAGCTTGTATGTCTGTTTCACCTAACACTAATGGCCTCAAAGTACGTCCATTTTTTAAACAAATGATCAGGTTTATCTTTCTTTATCCATTCATCTGTTGATGGACATATAGGCTGATTCCAAGATTTAGCTATGAAATGTGCTGCTCTAACCATGGTTATGCATTATATCATTGTAATATGATGTCGTTAACTCTTTCAGGAAGATCGCTATGACCAAAGTTACTCCTTATGTTTATCTTTACTACGTTTTTATCTTTTCAGCTTTGACCTTCTTTTGATATTTACCTATTACCCAAATATAATCATCCCTTAAAGATTTTTTTAATTTACAAATTTAATATTCTTTATTTGTGTACTAGGTGAAGCAGTAACAGTATCAATCAAATGAAAAGCCATTAGAAATCTCCCTGAAGGTTGACACATACTGATTTTTAGAAACGGTAGCACTCTTTTCTTTCAGTATTGGTTAGGATTAAGTGCAGCTGCATATAACATGAAAAAAACCTAAATAGATGCTTCATTCCTTCTTTCTCACTTAAGATAAATCAGTGCAAAACTGGTGTGGCAACTGAAAGATATGAAGGACTTTAACATAATTTTGTGTTTGGGGAGTTTCTGTTTTGTTTTGTTTTTAGTTCCAGCACATGTGACTTTCATCTCTAAGACTCCATAGTGATTGAAGATAATTGCTGGAGCTCTAGAGATAACGGCTCCAATGCAGTCAACAAGTGGGAAAAAGGTGTTCTTCCTTGTAGAAACCTTGAATATATTAAGCTTCTGTTTCTAAGAAAGGAAAAGATAATAGACATTGGGCTGGGCAACTGCCAGTTTCTTCTCAAATAAGGCTATAGATTTCACTTAATGGAATCTAGTCTCATATTTCCAGAAGAAATTTTCTGGTATTAAGGATACAGCGATTACCTTATTCTTCTGTATACACTGGACCTACCATTTTAGCAATATTACCCCAAATCAACTGCAAGTAGACAAAATTTATTTTAATAAACTCATTCTTTCATGTAATGATTGTCATATTCCCTTGTTAGTGGTCTGTGATTATAAAACTGATTCTGGAATTTTGAGAAGCTGACATCAAAATAAATAGTTTCTGAATCTGCTTCCTCTTTTGGAAACTAGTACACATGCCCTTTCTACTGTGTATATTTTTCGATTGTGTTTATTTCTTAAAACAAAATCAATAGAAGTTTACTATATTTGCAACTTCTCCAATTCTTTGGGCATAAATTCACATCAATTGAAGTTTAAACACAGACACAGCCAAGGGAGTGACATAGGTTGAGAGATCCATTCCAGGGAGTTGACTTTTGGCACTCATGGGCCTCTGATGTTGGAAAATGAAGTCTGAAGGACAGCAGATCAAGGTGACAGGTGGATGGAGAGTCAGGAAAGCAAGGACAACCGTATACTTGCTTCTGTCTCTGTCTTCAAGTCTGGCACCTCTAATCATAGACCTAATCATGTCCTGCATCTGGAGGAGCCAGCATCTGGCTGCTTTTCCATGCCAAAAATGTGAGCCAGCAGATTAGTGATGTGCATCAACCACTACAGTGATCCTGTTTCCACCTTCAAAGCATGAAAAGAACTGGGCCATCGGTTCCCCTTTGCCTCCCACATCTGGTGCAGAATGTCCCTTTGGCCTTCCTTACCTGGAACCATGCAGGGAGGGGATTCTGGGAAATGTAGTTCCAGCCGAGCTAAGTGGCTTCATGAAGTTAGAAATCTGAACTGCTTCAAGGTTGGAAATTCTCCTACCTTGTGACCTAATTTTCCTTAACATTTCTCATCTTGTCCTTGCTACTTTGAAGTTTATTTTCCTTGGTAGAGAAAACACAAAGTGACTGACTAGATGGAGTCTTCTTGCTTTCTCTCTGTTGTTCCTTAACCATGGGCCATATGCACCAAGTAGTAGGTTCCACCCTTTCTTCTAGCTCTTTGTCAAAATGTCTTCTTTGTCCTCCTTGGCATGTGCCATACACTTCCACTCTTCTGAAATATCACCTTCTAAAGATACTGGATCAGATCTCTTGTTTCTCTGGGCAAAATTCAAGGTTTTTTGTTACTGTCTTCCATAGACTCTAAGATGGTGTAGCTTTATTGTCTCAAAACTTGAACACACATTCTTCTGCTTAAGTGTCAAAAATAAGTCTGGTACGGGGGCCCCCACCTTCCTCAACAATGAAGCACTATGCCTCTAAAGCCAGGTCATGGGTCAGTCCTTTCCATCTTCTAGTATACCTTTGGACTGTCTTGCCTTCCTGTGACCATTTTTCCTTTTGAGTTTACTTTTTATACAATTTTTTGGCAAACTGTAGATGCATGCATGCATGTATGTATGTGTGTATGAGAGTATTTGCCCTGGTAAGGTAGGACTAATGTAGTAATTTGATTTCACAACCATGGGTTGGACAAATTTGCAGCAGTCTTCAGTTGTTGCAGTGAGGCCTTGTGTGGCCTAAAGCTGTAACAGCCTCACCCTTGTCCTCACTTAGCCCTTATCACCTCCTCCTGAGACTCTGGCTCAGCTGGCAGGGCTGGCCAGAATACTGGAATTTCCCGTGCGAAGTGTTACGTGCAGTGAACTCTAAGTCAATTTTTATTATTTTTCTTAGAAAAGAATGCTTGGGAGTATACAAAAGGGAGAGGAGAGTTGTGTGGGTGGAGAGAGAATCATTTTGGACTTTTCATCTTAAGGTAAATAGCCAGGATATTAACTTTCCATCTTCCACAGGATAAGAAAGTGGGGCCCTCCTTTGAGAGCCAGGCAACTGATCTGGCTGTTTTACAAATCGATTGGCCAAGATCTGTGACTCAAATGAGTTGTGAAGATTGAGGAAAGTCTCATGCACTAACATATACTCCAACCCTTTGAGAATCTCTATAAAATGGAGATGCTGGCACAGGGCATTGGGCTGGTTTGGGCTCCAGTGTTCTGCTTTTCTTTTTTTTGGACTTTTTTTTTTATTTAAAAGAGAATAAAACAAAAGGGAGGAGTACAGAGCAGATCAGAAGAGGACAACATAGGCAACACAGTACTTTACATTAAGTCAACTGGACATCAACAGTATTTAACGCCATATCTCTTACTCTGCTATAGTTGAGCATAGTTTCAATTACAATAATATTAAACATAACACAATAGTATAAAGGCATGTATATAGTGAAAGAATTCCAGGGCTTTCTGAACCGAATAACAGAAAATGATCAATGAGTATTATAATATCTCATTTTTGATAAAAAAGAAAAAAATTTGTTTGAACTATCACACATATTCAAATTCCAATGAGACACAATGTGGTAGACAGAACCAATGGCAATAGAACAA
>PVJX010032233.1:0-20586 GCA_004027295.1 Dolichotis patagonum | reverse complement strand
GTCTCACTGTTTGAATGTCTACTTTACATGTTTTAACTTTGTAAATTGAACAACTATTTCCAAGAAGTCAGTATGTAATTTGTCAAGCAATAATTTTTTTAGGTTTTTTTGTTGTTGTTCTTTTCCTTTTTTCCTTGGAATACTGTATTGTTGCTACCCTTTATTCTGTTTTGTTTTGTTTTCTCTTTAAATAAAATTAAAAAAACCCCAACCAACCAACCAAACAAACAAAAAAACCAAAATTTTGCCAAATGCTGCTGGGTGCAGTGGTGCAAGTCTATTAATCCCAGTCCTTTGGCAGTTGAGGCAGGAGGATTGTTGCAAATTCAAGTCCAGCCTGGGCTACACAGCAAGTTCAAAGGCAGCTTGAACCATAGGGTGAGACCCTGTCTCAAACACAAAAACAAACAAAAACCAACTCAAATGTTGCCAGATGCTCTGTTTGTGAACCAAACTCCTTGCAAACAAAAGCATTTACCAGCCAAGGTAATTGTACATTGTTGGAACTGTGCATTATTGGAATTAAGAGATTTTGGGAAGGTTTCTGAACACAAAAATTAGCACACAAAACCAATAATTTCTGAACACCAGCAAGAGACAATAAAAACTGGTAAGAGACATATAAAATGCTACTGTGAAGCAGAGATCTGAAGAAAAATACATGTAAGTCTGCTATGTACAAAAATTATAAACTGCAAGGCAGTGCAGTGGACAGATGTTCAGGAATTAAAGATTCTACATCTCACAGATGCTGTTCGTCTTAAATGATCTCATGGATTCAGTAAGATCCCATCCTCACACCATTTTTTGGTGAAACACGTTATTTTAACAGTTATATGAAACTTTAGGCTGTGACAGCCATGTCTGCTTTCAGGAACAAGGTGCCTGGCCAAGCTCTCCCAGATGGGAACGAAGGTGCAGTGCCTCTGCCCCTCAGCTGGCCAGGACCCACAGGACCTGTGGGAGTGAGCTTCAGGGCCCCTGAAAGGCGGTGCTGGGGAATGAGGAAAGCAATGCTCAACTGACATCACAAAACTCTTCTCCGTTAGGCTGCAGATATGAGAGCAGCAAAGCTGTTTGTGAGATGTTTAGAATACGCATTATCTTTAAAAACCCTTCCCTATTATCAAGTTATAGCCAATGATAAAAATTAGAAGCCAGTGTTTTACCCAAGACACATGGTGGAATGGAAACAAGCAAAGATGCCCATAGCTGCATCCACGGGAAACGCAAACCACGGCACCAGCAGGACATTACTAGTGCCCAATGTGAACAGTCAGGTACAGAACAGACCCACGCATGCTACCAGGAGGTGGAACAGGACCGCTTGTTTACAGCTGGTGGAAAGCACAGTGACACAATCATTTTAGAAAAGCCTTTGGGAGTCTCACAAAACCAAACACATGCTTCCACATGATCTAGAAGTTGTGCTCCTTGGTTTGCCTAAAGGGGCTAAGTACTTACATCCCAACAAAAACCCGCCCATGGACACTTACAGAACTTTGTTTAAAATTGTCAATACGGGGAAGCACCCAAGCTGCCCATCAGTAGGTGAGTGAAACACTGGTCTATGCGACAATCTGACCCCAAGAGGGAGCCCAGTGTGAACGGCGGACTTGGGTGATCGTGTGTGGATGTGGGTCCATCAATCCTACGTGGGTCCCACTCCGGGGTGGGACGCTGGCGGGGCCATGCATGTATGTGAACGTGAGGGACAGCTGCCCCTCATCCCCAGAGGCCATGCCAGACTCGGTGCATGCATGAAACCGGGATAGAGCCAAACTCATACATATACAAACTGGATGAGTCTGACTTGTAAATTAAGAGGTTAATTAAGAGGTAAATTAAGAGGTTAAAGAGGCACATTAAGAGGTTAATGTTAGAACAGTTACAGCACTATACTATACAAAACTCACATGAATGTGGTCAGTCTTGAGAGATGCCGTAACAGCACTCACCCTTCACAGGCTGAGGGATGACTTGACCACATCTGTGCGGTTAGCACATGAGGAAACTGCATAGCACTGTGGCATGAGCTGGCCTTCCTGCATGTGCAAACATTGCCCTCAGCCGAGGTGGGCCTGACGGCCAACTGGTGCACAGTGGGCAGCAGGCAAGGCAGGAGCCGGCTGGATAGGGGGTGGCGTCCAGCCCAGGCAGCCGGGAGCTGGGCAGTGCGAGGTTTCATCACACTTCTCGGGTGCAGATTTAAGTTTTATGGATTATTTCTGGAATTTCCCACTTCATATTTTCTAATCATGGTCAACTCAAAGAGTGCAGAAAGTGAACCCATGGGTAAGAGGAAACTGCTCATTAGGGTCACTTCTTGCACCTTCTGCTTGGTCTTTTTTTGTAGGGGACCGAGAAACAAACTCTTGACCTTGTGCTTGCCAGGCAGGTGCTGTGATGCTGAACTCTATTCCCAGTCCTTAGATTTTTTTTTGTGCTCAGTCTTGCTCTGCACTTAAAAACTGTTCCAGAAATGAGCTTTATTTTAAAAAGTAGGTATCACAAAGGAATAAGAAAATCCACATTAATTTTTGTTCATCAAAAAGTACCAGCAGAATGGGAGGAGATGACACACAACTTGGGAGAAGATACCTGCAAACATTTACCCAAGGAGAACTGCTGTAAGAGCACGTGAGGAATTCCTGGGACCTGCTGAACCTGGGCAAAAAGGCTGGAAATGCAAATTGCAACTACAATTCACCTCTACCGCCCACTCTGGCAGGAATCAACAGGTCTGATGAAACCTGGCAAGGCCAGGGTTACAAGGTGAGACCCACGCTGCTCCCGCCCCTGGAGAACCGCAGGCAGCTTCTGAGGGGGGAGGGGCCGGGGCTGTGTGGGTGCATTGTGCAGGCACAATGCACGCATGACAGCAAATGCACCCGAGCAACACCCAGACTGCAGACAATAAAGTAATGAAGAACTGGAAACACCACGGATATTATCAATAAAATAGAATTTTAAAGTATCACAGTATATTCATAATAGAATATCGTTGAACTAATAGTAATAAAAGTGAACTAATTTCGAGATTAACAATGGAGGAACCCCTCCACTTAATACTGAATAAGAAAACATATAATGAAATTATATATGTATGTGTGTGTATATATATATACATATAAATATACACAATACGTATATACATATACACTTTATATTCAAGAATGGGAAGAATGAAACAGTATATTGGGCAAAGATACATATGTAGTTGGGAAAACATAGAGAAACAAATGGAAACATCACACAGTCAGCTACTGTGGAGAGGGCGAGGTTCACAGTGCGGAAGGGAGCCCAGGGCCTGGCACTGGGAAACCAGTATCTTCACATGGGGGGTGGGGCACTGGGGTTTGCTTTATTATTCTTTAGGTACATAATGGCATATAATATACATTTTTGGATTTATGAGACTTTATAAGTTAATTTACCAAGTTTTTATTTAGCATTTGGTAATAAAATAGTTGATTAGTACCGTTTAAAGTCAAAAACATAGTGAGGGTTCCACTGCTTAGCTTCCATCTTTAGATTATAAGCCAGTTTAAAAAAATAAGAGTAAAGGAAAAGTCATTTGATTCTCCCACAAAGGCGAGTGGCAGCTTACTTTTACAAATAATTTAATTCTCTCATTTTGGTACCATAATTCACTGGTCTTCATAATAAATAGCTGCATACAAAAGGAGACAATGGCCTGCATCACTTTGGAGACAGCCTTCGTATAACTTAAGAAACAGTCCCCTAACCTAAAATTTGTATGAACAATTAGTCACTGTAAAATTGGATTCACGTAGCACCTGGAGATTTGGAATCTGTAAGATCTCAGATGATACGAACGACTGCACATCTCCTGTGAGTTTGGGGGTTTATATACAAATATGAGGGCGTTTTAAAAGGTGAAGGTTACAAAGCTTAGGCCTTTCAACTTTCCTCCCTATTTCTGGATGTAGCCACTGCCCCAGTAGTAAAAGGGCCACACATGTATCATGAATCCTGTGGCACGGTCCTGTCTGGGAACCACTTCTTTCTCATCCTCTCTCACTGGTGTCACACTTGCATTAAAACATGCTATTTGCCACTGATGCGGTTCTCTGAAGCCGCTAGCCATTCCCATTTCTGTTAGAATGCCAGCCTTGCTCTTATACCAGACTGACCTTACACCTCATTTGTTTTTCTCCTTTAGTGAAATTCTCTTTCCACGCCAAGTATTATAGTAATATAAATACAGATGTAGCAAATATTAGCATATTAGAAAACAAGGATAATAAATACAAATGTATCCGTGCGTGAAGAAAGGCAAAGCAGAAACCAAACCCTTCTTGTGTCCAGCTCACAGAACTTCTGCTGGGGACACGGTTGGTGGCCTGCACGCCAATATATCAAATGCTCTGTTAAAAATGTTTCCAAGCCAGGCGTGGCAGCGTATCCCTGTTATCCCAGCACTCAGGAGGCTGAGGCAGGAGGATCACTGTGAGTCTGAGGCCAATCTGGGCTACAAAGTAAGTTTGAGACCAGCCTGAACTGCACAGTGAAACCCTGTCTTTAAAAAAAAAAAAAAAAAAAAAAAAAAAAAATGCTTCCATATTTACTTCTTTCACTCAAAGAGCTGAGAGCAACTCTGACTCCTGATCCAGAACATGGTGATATACTTTATGTTCTAACCTACTTTGTACTTTCTCCATTTGCTTAGGAACACACCTCTGGGGACTTAGCAAGAGGATGTTATGGGGTTTCTTTCTACCTTCTGTCGCCCAGGTGGGAGTTCAGATGCAGTGTGTCATTACCCACTGCTTCCTCAAGCTATAAACAAAGCTCTCATCTGACAACGAAGCAGGCTGACAGGTCGGCAGGTGGAGCAGCTGTCTATGCCCACAGGGAGCCACTGTGCTCCAGGCCAGCCTGCCGCCCTGCCACCCTGCCTGATGTGACCGTGCTACATAATCCCCCAAGCTACCTGTAGGACAAACACTAGTTTCCTTTGTTGACTGCTCCACAGTGCAGTATGTCATAATGCAGGCTCTGCACTGAAACATTCATTTTTTCTTCTCATAACTTGGTGAACTGAAAAAACATCAGAATGAGTGTAAGAAATGTCTCCTTCAGGACAGGCCTGGCATCTGGAAGAGGAATTAAGGCCACACGAACACTGCTGGCTTGTGGTCAGACTGCACGCGATGCGCCACGAGCGCTACCCGGCGGCCTCGCTGTTCGTCCGGTAGGCCTGCTTGTGCAGGTGCGTCTCGATCTCCTCCCGGAAGACCATCATGCCCAGGTGGGAGTGCGAGGCCTCACTCATGGCCTTGGACTGGATGCACATGCGGTACTGCTCCGGCGTCAGCTCATCGGCACAGTGTTTCTCGTGCCAGAGGTGGAAAAGACCAGGAACCGGGGTCCGGACCACAATCAGGTCGCTGTGTAAGTACTTCCGATACAGGTGGACATCTTCTCCACCCCAGCCTTTCACTTCCATGTCGAACCCACCTGCAAAGGGATCAAAGTGCACGCTGTCAGTGGCTGCCCGGCTGCAGGAGCACAAACCTGCATCAGCTGGACCCAAGGGCTCTGCTTCAGTGTGATGGCCTGGCCCTGCATGGATGGGCACTGCATGGTGCACACCCGCTCATGGCAGTCAGCTGGCAGCTGCCTCACTCTCGGGTGCTGGAAGCATGAGAAAGAGGCTGAGTAAGTCTCTGAGTACACGATGTAAACCTTGGAGTTCCGTAGGAAGTCAGTAAAGAAAAGGAAATATACATCACCTACACTATCACCATGATCAAGGCTGCATTTTTATCTTTTTTTTTTTGAGACAGGGTCTCACTATGTGACTCAGACTGGGCTTGAACTCCCTGTGGAGTGAAGATCCTCCTGCCTCAGCGTCCTGAGTGCCGGGATTACAGGCATGTAGCACCAAAGCTCGCCTTTATTCTTTTATCCTTTGAGATACAGGTTTTTCTGGGCTGCAAAAACTTCCCAGAGGGGAAAACAGAAGAGAAGGCCAAGCTGGAGACAGAAATTTGGAAAGGGATACACAGATGATTTAAAGTCATGGGAATGAGTGAAATTATTTAAATTTCTGAAGTATAAGGGCAAGGCCCAAACACTAAAAAATGTCTAGCTGCAGAGGTTTACCAGAGGCAGAGAAAAGTAAATCAGCGAAACAGACTGAGATGTGGCCCCAAATGAAGAAGCAGCCTCTGATGATTCTGGCATGGGAAGGGGAAAGGCAGTCATTCTGCAACACACCAGGGTACTCTATTCTCAGTAAGGCCTGAAGCTGCATGACCAGGGCCCGATGAGCAGTGGAGGGAAGCACTGGCCCCAGGTCCGTGAGCCGTCCTGCTCCAGAGGAAGGGGGCCCTGCAGGGACACGGCCTCTGTAAGTTCCAGACCTCTCGGAGCTGCAGTGTGTCCCCTGCCCCACCTCCCATGTCACCCAAAGCCCATGGACTACTGTCCAGTCCACCCAGTGCCTTCAGTTCAGCTCTGAACAGAAAACGTAAAAGGTAAAAGACAGTCTGAAGAAAGTAAACACCAGACCCTGAGTCAGATATGGCAGAAATGCTGGAATCACCAAGCTGGGAATTTAAAACAATTACGATTAATATGACTAACAGAATAGGTAGACAATATGTTGGATAAGTAACGTAAGCAAAATGGAAATTCTAAGAAGGAATCTGAAAGGAATGCTATAGATCAAAAACATGTAAGAGGAATGCAGAATGTCTTTGATGAGCTCGTTGGAAGACTGAACATGCCTGAAGAATAAATCTTTGAGTTTTGGGATATGACAACAGAAACTTCAAAGATAACAGCAAAGAGAAAAATGACTGAAAAACATACAACAAAATATCCAGGAGCTGTGGGGCAACTATAAAAGGCACAACATATGCATAATGAGAGAGTGTGACAGTTAAGCTTGACAGTTCATTTGACCGGCTTGAGAGTCACTCAGGAGATTATTAGAACACATGTTGGGTATAGTGGGGTGGGTCATGGAGGTGCGAGCTTGGGGTGTATGTGTGGTCCCTGGCCCCTTTCTCTCAGGCAGTGCTGTTCCCCTCTCTGCTTCTTGGCTGCCATGAACTAAGCAGTGTTGTTCTACAGCGCCTCTCTGCATGATGCTTCTGCTTTGGAGCCTGCTCCATTGTGGACTGAACCATCTGAAACTGCGAGCCAAATAAACCTATTCTCCTTTCAGCTGTAGGTGGTACCATTGTTGCTGTGACTCTACTTGACCATGTGGCTCTACAGCCTTTGGAACTGGTTTGCAGAAGGTGTTGAGGAAGGCTCAAAGATGTGGCTAAGAAAGCCCTAAAATGCTGTAGGCAGAGCATGATGGGAAATTCTGGTCAGAGCTCAGACCCGAATGCTGGTAGGAATGCAGACAGTAAAGGCCAGGTTCATGAGTTTTCATTTGGGAAGACTTAATGGAGAACTAGACTCAAGGCCAAGTGTGCTACACTCTGACAAATAAATTGACTATATTTTACCTGTGTCCTAAAACTTTAAGCATGAATTTAAAGGGGGCAGACTAACTGACGCGGTGAGGGAAATTTTAAGGCTGCTGAAGGCTCAGGTTCTGGCATGGGTATTGCTGGCTCTTTTTACCCCGATATACTGTGTGAATTGGTTTATCTTGTATTTATTTATTTAATGGCATCGGGGATCGAACTCACGACCTTGTGCTTGCCAGGCAGGTACTTATACTGCTGAGCTAAATCCCCGGCCCATACTGTGTGAATTGGGAGCAGAGTAGAGAAGAAAAATTTGAAAAACTTAAATATTTGGCCCACAGAGAAACCATATATAAACCTGGGGCCAAACGAAATATTATTCCTGAAAAGATTAGTGCCATTAAAAAGACACCAAGTACTTTGAAACAGCTCAGGATGCCACCTTGCGGGCATCTCAGAAATCAGCAAGACCCCAGTCATTAAGGCTCAAAGGTGCAAAAGTATAACCCTTCACTTGAGAACAGAGGGCCGTAGGCCTTCTGCTAACGAAGGGCAGCCTAGGATATTGGTTTCCTGGGGTTCTCTGGGACCCACTTCACCATGCTCAGCCATCCAGGCACTCAGAAGCTACTGCAGCCATGGTCCACGGTCATCTTCGTGCTAGTGTCATTCATGTCATACTCTTGACCTTGGTGTCATCCATATAAATACTGGTTTTCCAGGCATGTAAACGCAAAAAGTGGTGGTGTCATGGAGGCTTCCACAAAGATTTCAAAGGCATGCCTGGGAAACTAGGCACTGTGGCCCTCAGTGGAGGTTGCTGAAGCTGTGAAAATGAAACTAAAGGTGCAGTGGAGATCCCAGGAAAACAGATGCTGGGAACATGAAACGCTTGTTAAAGAAAGCTTCAGGCAGAGAACGGAATCAGCCCAGGAGAAGACCCATGGGTTACAACTGAGAAGGCCGCAGGGGAGGGGCTGCCTCAGCCCTCTGGACCTCATAACTCACCACCATGTGACCCAGAAGCTGGACATAGAGCTACAGGACTTACTGTCTGCACTGCTGGGTTTCTGGCTTGCTTTGATACTAATTTTTTTTGTTCTTCTTTCTCCCTTTTGGAGTGGGAATGTTTGGCAATGTGTGCAATTGTATTCTGGTATTAAGGAACTCACTTTTTGAACTTTACAGATGTTCACAGCTAAGAGTTCACCAAGAATCTCAGAGGAGACTTGGATTTGAACTCTGAACTGTTGAGACTTTGGGGGAAGGAATTATTCTATTTTCAGCTGTATGTAGGATAGCTGTATCATGTGAGAGAGAACTCAGTACTGTCTTATTTGGAGGTTAAGCATGGTTTAAAGATGTGTTTGAGTATCAAGTTGACAAGGAGTATGTTATAAATTGTGTTTAGAAGTCTCCCAAAGCCTCATCCATTGTAGGTGGATTTTTTCAGAGATGGCTGGATCTAGAACGTGGGATGCTAGAACTGTTTCATGGTACAATGCTAAAATCAAGGGCACTAGGATTAAGGGTGTGAGTACTATCCGCCCTAAAGCAGCCTGGATAAAACGTAAGGGATAGAAAGAGCTGTAGACACCCCTTGTTTGTTTTGCTATCTTTTGCCCACCATGAACTGTTTCTCCCCTTCAGTGCTTCCCTGCCATGCCTCTCAGCCTTGGAGCCAACTGACTACGGACTGAAACTTCTACAGACCGTGAGCCAAACAAACCTTTCCTCCGTAACGATGGGTGTTGAGTATTTTGTCTCATCAATGAGAAAAGTGTGGAATATGGCAATTAAGCTGTACTGTCAACTGGATTGGCTTGAGAGCTACCCAGAGATTAGTAAAGCACACTCCGGGTGTGTCTGGGTGACCACTGAGGTAAGACCGTAGAGTTTATATCTGGGCCCTGGCCCCTCCTCTCTGGCACTGCTCTCTTTGTTTCTCATCCACCATGAACTAAGCAGCTTTGCTCCACCATGCCCCTCCACCATGATGCTTCTTAGAGCCAGCCAACCATGGACTGAACTCTTTGAAGCTATGAACCAACATAAACCTCTCCTTTAAATTGTGAATTTATAAAGGGGTAAGCTCTACCCCAAGTGGTATCACTCCCCCACTCACCAGCTAGTTACACCACTAGTACAGAGGCTTTACTCTAGACATGCAGGCAGAGAATACTGGAGCCCCTACTGCTTCTACCCAGTACTTGCTCATAGCACAGAGATACCACTTTGCTTTACAAGAAGTGCACAACTGTTGTCCTCAGTTCCAAGAGAAGCTCAGAGGTTTTTTTCCAAGGGAAGAAGTTGACAAGAACACACAGCTCCAATGTTCTTTTCAAAGGAACTGACCATGTTTGAAACAGAGTATAAGGAAAGTCAAGCTTCAAGAAGGGAGCTTTTGAAAATAACAGTATGGTCATAAGCAATTAAGAGGAGGATGGTAACTCCATGAAGACAACAAGCTAAACCATAGGCCAGCTAGGTTACCAGAGGGCATCACAGAGAGAGACAGCTAAGAAGATCCTTTCTGGGCTCCAAACCAACCTCAAAGACTGCCTCCAAAATTATCCTTTTAAAAAGCCCAAATTAATTGGTTCACGCCACAGAGCAATTCATACCCTGAGCATTGTTAAAAACAAGACAGCAATTAGTTAGCAGCCAATGGAAATGGAATAATTCCTTCCCCCAAGGTCTCAACAGTTCAGAGTTCAAGTCCAAATCTCCCCTGAGATTCTTCACTCCTAGCTGTGAACATCTGTGAAGTTCAAAAAGTGAGTTCCTTAATACCAGAATACAACTGCACACATTGCCAATAAAGGCACAGGAAGAGACCAAGAGAGCCCTGCCAAATGCAGTGCACCCAGGAAGAGAGTGCAAGTGCTCTGAGAGTGGCAACAGAGGTTTGGCACTGGTAGGGGTGCAAGAGGAAGGAGAAAAAATTCACCGAACACTTCAGCTGCATCAGTGTGGGAATATGGAAAGACAAAGACAAACCTCAGAAGAATGGGGTGTCGGTATCCAGAGTTGCCACAAATATGTTACCTAAAACATCCAGTTTTCAAAACAGAAAGTACACAGCATACAAAGAACAGGAAGGTGTGGTCATACACCAGAGAAAAAGCAGGTGATGAAGACTGCAGTGATAAGGCCGGTATTTTCTTCAACAGACAGAGGTTCCAAAGAGTCATTGCAAGAATAGTCACAGAGCCAAAATAACTTATGCTTGAAGAGTAGTAGATTGTAAGATGATAGTGTCTTATCAAATAGACACTACCAAAGAGAAAGATATTACATATACATATATGTTACTACATAGGCGCAACTGAATGGAAATTCTGTAGTTAAAAGTGTAATAAAGGAAATGAAAGATTCATTAGAGCAACTCAGCAGTAAATCTGAACTAACAGAGGAGGAATTCAGAGAACTTGAAGACAGCTTCATGGAGAGCAAGCACTCTGATGAACGGAGGAAGAAAGAACAAAGGGGATGAACTGGGCTTCAGGGAAACGCAGGGTCCACTGGGTGCACCAACATACACATAGTGAGAGAATCAGAGGGAGAGAACAATCAGAAAGGAGCAGAAAAAAAATACAGCATATTGGTAAAAAATGAAAAATATTACTGTATCTATTCCAACAAACCCCAATAACCCAATTAATAACGTGCAAAAGATAAGAACAGATACCCCACTAAGCAAGATATATAACCCGGCAGTACACACATGCAAGATGCTTATCATTATTAGTCATCAGAAAACTGACTCAAACACACAATGAGATGCCACCTCACACCCACCGTGACTGATAGAAACAAGAGGACAGATAAGCGGGATGCTACGCATGGGGAGGTGACACTTGGGCACTTAGCTGGTGTAAAGATAAACTGGTACAGCCACTCTGGAAAACAGCACCGCAGTTCCTCAGAGGTTAAAAACACTGTTACCGCAGGACCCAGTAAGTCTATGCTAGGTACACAGCTGAAAGCACAGAGGTATACACAGTTGTTCCTAGCAGGACTCATAACAGCCAAAAAGGAGAGAAAACCCAAATATTCACTATCAAGCCGATAAGCAAGATGGAGCACAACTATACAAAAGAGCATGATCTGCTATAAAAATGAACGAAGCCCCTGACACCTGCCACACCATGGATCAGCCTTGGACACAGCAGGTTGAGGGGAAGCAGCAGGCAGGAGGACCACAGACTGCAGGGCTGCATTACAGCTTCCTGGAAGAGTGAGGCCAGGCCACAGGTACGGGCCAGTGGACGCTCAGCTCTGGGGTGAAGGGCTGGCTGCAAACAAGCCTGGGGTTTCTTTCTGGGTGACGACAGTCTAATGATTGGTGGTAACTGTAGCACTCTGGTCATAGGTACATTTTAGATTGGTAAGTTTTATGATATATGAATTATATGTCAATAACACTGTAATATAAAAAAGAAGGCATTTTAAGCACTCAAGATACTGCTAAAAATGTATAAAAGTCTATTTTTGAAAGAAACATTTACTGTTTTATTAACAGTACTGTTAGTACAGTACTAAAACTTACTGTTTTATTAAGCAAGATCAGGGAAAAGGGCATTAGTTTAATTTAGTAGGCTTTTATCATTATTTCCTGATCTTCCATCATTCATGTATTATAATGATAAATGGACACAGTGGAGAGATTTCCAAAATGAATGGCTAATTATGAAATTAAATGTCACATGGACCTAGCATTTACACAGGACGTATTCTATGAGTCCTATGCTGTGGAAAGGGATAATAAATAATAAATCAATCAAGTGAGTGCAATGATTTCAGCCTGCTTCCCTGACCCGTTCTCTGGCCCTGACGCGGGGGTGGGCACAAAGGCCAGCTCCGGCTCTTCCTCACGACTCTGGTCTCGGGGTGGACAGCTAAGCCAGTGACTCCAAGGCCTACACTTCTTCAATCGTGCTGGAAAGATCAGCTCTTTCTTTTGTCTTTAACCAGACATTCTGCATAACTATCCAACAGACAACTAAAAAGGGTTCATCTCTAAAAATTATGATAGTCCAGAGACTAGATACACCTTGCAGCTGTAACAGCCTAGCAGCACAACAGTACAGTTACAGCAAGGTCTTTGTTTGACACAGATCTACATAGTCTGGGCTGGCCCTGAACTCACTATCTGGCCCAGGTTGCCCTCATGATCCTCCTGCCACAGCCCCTTCCCCCAAGGCATGCACCACCACACCGGGCTAGAGACTGTTTGTTTTTGTTTTTTGGTCTTTTCCACAGGGTTTCATTATACAGTTCAGGAGGGCCTTCAACTCACAGTGATCCTCCTGCCTCAGTCTCCTGAATGCTAGGATTACAAGTGTGTGCCACCACGCCCAGCAAGGGAGGGTTTTTTGAGGGACGTATTTTTAAGAGTACTCCAAATAACTGCAAATACAGTAACACACTAAACAAATGATTTTTAAAACTAGCAGTGCTTTGATTTTGAAGAAACTAGCAAATTTCATATTATTCTAGTATCTTTAACATCATTTTAGCTTGTAAAATAACAATTATAAACTCATTTTACCTTTTATTTTCCTAGATATACCTGGAAACACTGGGAAAAGTCAAACTCTGATACTTTTTAGGAAAATGCCAGGCCAGGGATTTAGCTCAGCAGCATAACCACCTGCATGGCAAGCATGAGGTCATGAGTTCGAACCCCAGTACCAAAAGAAAAAAAAAAAAAGAAAGAAAAATGCCATCTATGATAAATACATAAAGTTCTATACTTAAACTTGAAGCTTACTTACCAATAGTTAGGAAATCTGATTGATACTGACAAGTCATTCCAAAGCCAAAATCTCGCCAAAAACCAGAATCCTTTTTATGAACCTTAAAAAGAAAAGGGAAAAAAATCAGTTTAATCTCTTAAGAATTAGAAGTTTCTTTTCTTTGTTATTTTTGGTGCTGGGGGTTAAACCCAGAATCTTTTCACTGAGCTATATCCCCAACTGTTTTGTTTTTTATTTTGAGACAGAGTCTTGCCCAGGTGCACTTGAATTTGTGATCCTCCTGCCTCAGCCTCCCAGAGTGCTAGTATTACAAATGTGCACCACCAGATCTGATTTAGAAGTTTAATATGTAACAAAACAAATTATTTTCCAAAGGATACTTTTTTCCTGTCATTTATGTGACTGACAAAAATTACCATTGGCTGGCGTGGTGGTGCATGCCTATAATCCCTGCATTTTGGAAGGCTGAGTCAGGAGGATCCAAATTTGAGCCCTGCCTGCGCAATTTAGCAAGATTCTGTTTCAAAACAAAACAAAACAAAAGGCTGGGGATACAGCTCAGTGAAAAGGGTCTAGGCTCAATCCTCAGCACCACACACACACAAAAATCCCCCCCAACCAGAAAATCACATATACTTAAATTATTAAATCCTGACAAAACCAACAAAGATACAGCAATCTGCATGAGCGAAATTTTCCACTAGCAAGTGAACTCAAGCCCAGCATGCCACGCATACTGAGGTTACTCTTGGTCATGCAGTCTGTGCTGATCGGCATGGGCAGGGGCTCTGAAGGCCAAGAGCTATCAACTCCACACACCTAGCTCTGTGCACTCTGTCCGGAGGAACACCTGGAGCATGGGGGTGCTCGTGTCACCAGGGAGACCGGTTTCCCCTGCCTACTTTCAGAGATGGGCCACGAACTGGCATGAGACAAATTCAGGCTGGCAAGCTGCATACATTTATAGCAATCTGTGTGGCTTTCACAACACAGTGAGCCGAGCAGTTACCTCGGGGTTGTGTGGCCCCAAAGCCTGAAATACTTCCGCTGGGCTCCTTCGGGTGTGGGACGCAGACGGAAGGCTCAGAACTGCTGTGCTCCTCCACCACAAAGGGAATGGCTTTGTGGTGTGCCCGCTGTGCCTGTCACCCTGGGAGCCCACCAACTGTTCTGCCTGGAGCTGCCTCCCTAGCTATCACTGGGCTGGTCCCTTCCTGTCCCAAAATTCCTTCTCAGGAAAGCCTGACCATGTGCACCACGTGCACACACCTCGTCCTCTAATTGCTCTTTACACTTGACCTGCTTTAATGATCTGCATGCCATCTACTACTTCATCTGATTCTCGGCTTCTACCACAACGAAGACCCTGGGAGTCATTACCCATTGAGTGGGGGCTCTGGGGCTCTGCTGAACAGACCAGCCATCTGCACTGAATTCAGATGCCAGAGCAGGCCCTGAGGCTCGCTGCCTACCGGAGCTGCCAGTGGTGTATGTGGGCTCCCCACGCAGCCCAGCTGTGCCATCATCTGTGCAGAGGACTCCATGAGCGAGCACACAGGCAGAGCAGGGCGGTGCTGGGCACTTGGAACATTAGCCACTGTTATCGTTAACGTGTCGCCCAAAACACACACGCCATTTCCATCTCCCTCATTTGTGGTGCTCTCCTTACAGCTCAGCTCCTTTCCTCTTGCTTCACGGTATTCTGGGCAGCACTGTAATCCAGGCTCATTCACTGCCACTGCTGTGCCCGCACCTCATGCTGTCAGCATCTGTGCCTGGCTACTCTGCGTCTCTGGAGCCTGCCTGGGGAACGCTGGGCATGGAGGTCACTGGGCCATGGATGAGCCTGACCCCCCACCAGCCTTACGCGCACGGCTGGGAGTTTTTTAATTTTTTCGTGATGCCAGGGTTAGAAAAGCTTGACTTTTAAAAGCAGCAATTTCACAGAAGAAAAAAGTATTATACAGCTGCTTCCATTTATTCCTAGTAAGGCTATTTCAATGTTTACCGTGGGTCATTTTAAAATCTTATTGTTATTATTTTTGTACTGGGGATCGAACTCATGACCTTGCACTTGCCAGGCAGTTGCTTATGCCACTGAGCTAAATCCCCAGCTTATTTTTTATTTTTAAGAAAACAAAACCAAACAAAATAAAACAGAATAAAGCCAATCAAAACAGTGAAAGCGATACAGCGCTTCAGAACAAGATAACAGGAAATCAACAATGGCTGATATAATGCCTCGTTAACTTTAAAGTAACTGCCTATACTATCAAATGTAATAAAACCAAACAGAACAGAACAGAATTGAACCAATCAAAACAAAACAATGAAAATGATATAGGACTTTAAAACAAAATAATAGAGAATTAATAATGGCTACCACCTTCCCTTTTTAGATGTTTCCTCCCCTTTGCCTTTCACAGTTATCTATTGTACCTTTTGGATTCCACAACTCCTTCAGTTTATTATACTAGGGAGACAAGATAATGTTTACCTGGTGAGTCCCAACCATTTTACCCAAGAGCATGGTAAGTTGCATCCATTTACCTACAAGAGCCTCGTAATTCTCCTTTATTTTTTTTGGTACTGGGGACTGAACTCATGATCCTGTGCTTGCCAAGCAGGCCCTTGTGCTGCTGAGCTAAATCCCTGGCCCAATTCTCCTTCTTTATAGCTGAGTAGCTTTCCATTGTATAAAAATGCTATTTCTTTCTTACCCATTCTGTGGTTGATGGGCAAGCTACCCTTGCTTTTTTCTAGTTTCTTGTCACATGGAACATTGTTTTCTCTCCTTTGATTTTCAGTATGTGAATTTCCTTTTTGAGTTAATGTGTTTTTTGAATGCAGCATGTTGATGGACCCTGTCTCCTGATCCACTCTGCCTGTGTTTCTTTTTATTGAATTGGGGCCATCTACATTAATGGTTACAGCCAACATGCGCTGGTTGCCTCTGCCATGCTTTTTTCCTGCCACTGGCTCCCTACTTTTCCTCTCCCTTCAACTCTCTGCCCTACTTGGTGATCCCACTGTGCTGCTGTTCCTGGGACGTGGTCATTTCTCTCTCTCATGTCCTTTAGTTCTCTTTTTAGGGTTGGTTTGGCGGTCATGAATTCTTTCAGTTGTTCTCTGTGATGGAAGTATCTTATTTCTCCATTAATTCTAAAAGACAGTTTTTCAGGGTACATCAATCTGGGTTGGAAGTTTTCTTTCAGGATTTGAAATACTTCACTCCAAGCTCTTGTTGAGTTGATAGTTTGTGTTGAGAAGTCTGTCATGATTTTGATAGGTTTTCCTTTATAAGTGATGTTTTTTTTTCTAATAGTTTTTAATATTCTGTTCTTGTGCTGAATTTCTGGGATCTTTATTATTTGTCTGGGTGTAGATGTATTTTGGGTATGGCTAGTTGGAGTTCTATATGCTTCACTTATCTGTATGTCAGGTCCTTTTCCCATGCTTGGGAAGTTCTCTGCTATTACTTCTGTAAATAGTCCCTTTATATCATTTGTGTTGACTCCTGCTTTTTCACTGATAGCTGTAATTCTTAAATTATTTTTCTTTGCATCACCTTGCAGCCCTTGAACAGTTATTTCCTGGTTCCTTGTTGTTTGTAAGAGAGCTTTCCCTTCGCAATGACTAGCTGCAATCTTGTCTTCAAGGCATGAAAGTCTATCTTCAGTTTCCTTCAAGTGGTTTCGCCAGCTTTCAATGGAGTTAATTTCCTGTATACCTCTTTGAGTGCTTCATACATTCCAATTCTTTGCTATATTGTTCATTCAAGATTTTCCTCATTCTACCTATGCTTTTTAAAAGTCTTTGTCTTTAGATACCCTTGGCAAACTTTGTATTATGTTTGCCATTTCTTTTACCTGAGATATTATTTCTGATCTGATTTCTTTTACAGCCTCATGAAGTAGCTTCTTCAGCTGCCATCATCCCAGAAATTTCAGGTACGTGACTTCCGTGTTCTTCCACGTCCATGTCTCCTGGACTTTTTCTGTTTGGGCTGGAGGCCAGACATTGCCTTTGGCTCCTTTGTCTTGATGACATCTTCCTGGGTTCTTCTGGATGAGCAGGTTGTGGGGTCTCAGGAGCTTTCCACACTGGCTGCCCGTTCACAGTGTAGGGGGATGGGTCAGGCACCTGGGTTTCTCCTAACCCAGCTTCCCCTGGAGGTGGTGGGGGGTGGGGTGGGCTTCTCCAAACACTCATGGCTTCTCCAAGGCATGGCTGGCTGGTTCTCCTGGCCCACACTGACTACCCAAGGGAGAGTCTCAATGGTGGCCAGCAAGTGCTTGGGACTGGGCTGCTTGCTTCTCTCCACCTGTACTAGTAACCCCAGGAGTCATTTTTACTTTTATTTTTCTAATCCATGTGCTATTTACTTCACATCCAAGTTTAAAAGTAAGCAAAGCAAGTTTCTGTCTTCAGTGAGGTGATGGAAGCTTAGCAGCAGGCAAAGGCAAAAGCAGAGGGATGAGGCTCAGTGCCCACCTCGCCGAGTCAGCGCTCGCCTTCCTCCCACACCTCGCTGAGTCAGACGGGAGCGCTAGCCCACGTCCGCATGCCTTTCACCCACTTGGCACTTGCTTTTGGTCTTTCGGTTTGCCTTCCAACAAGGTTTAATGTACAAGCTTTCTATTTTATAATGACTTTAGACTTCCAGGAAAGTTACAAAAGAGTTTCACTGTGGAGTTCAGGCTAGCCTTTTACTCACTACATAGCCCAGGCTGGCCTTGGATTTGGTCTTGCTGCCACCCTACACAGACTTCTCAGAACTTCTGTCTGCTGCCAGCTCCTCTCAGTACTAATGCACCTATTTTTTTCCTTCTCCTCCTCCCTTTCCCTTTGTCTCTCCTGGTAATTCTGAGGGTTGAGGCCAGGCCTTCACACTAAACCAATCCCCAGCCCTTCTTGTTATTTTTTATTTTGAGACACTCTTATTCAGTCACTAAGCTGCCCAGGCAGGGCTTGACTTTGTGATCTTCCTGCCTTAACCTTTAAGAGTGCTGAATTAAAAGTATGCTCCACCACTCTCAGCCCCTATTTCTCTGTCATAATTCTTTTTTTTTTTTTTTTGTATCAGGGATCACTCACTACCTGTGCTTGCAAGGCAGGCACTTGTGCCACTGAGCTAAATCCTCAGACCTGTAATAATTTATCTTTTATGGATTTGAGGCATCAGAGTCATTTGCCATTTTGATCCTACTTGTATCTCCATTCCTAAGTAACCCCACCCTACAGATGAGACAGAGGGATATGTGTGTGTCAGGAGAATGCCAACCGATGCTGGCATGTTAGTGGAGTTGTTTATTTTCAGTGCTGGGAATGAAACCCAGGGTCTCACATGCTAGGCAGTCAATTCTATCCCAATTCAGTGGTGGAGTTTTTAAGATTAAAACTTCAGTGTTACTAAAGTTACTAAAATTAAACTGGCAGAGATGACTGTACAATTTCCACATCCTGAAACATGAGGTTTCCTCTGTGGCCTACACTGGTCTCCTCACCACTTAATTGTGAAAGCATTTTCCTGGGGGGTCAGAGGTGTGAGAGAGATGCAAACAATGCGCTTTGTAACAGAAACTTGTGTTTGCCCCTTGTACAACACACAGAAGGCTCCTCAGAGCCATTCACGACCAACACTGTCAAAGTCTCACCAGCTGCTGCTCCACGGGAGGTGGGGCGTCCTGGTTGGCATAAACGATGGCAGGGTTGTAGAGGCTGAACACCACAGGGTAAAACACCTTTCTACCTGCAAGTTAAAGCACATTTTATATCACCCAAGGAGGTATAAAACAAGGGACATCTTTATTACTCTATGGAGACTTTAATGAAGTCTTTTAAAAAAATCACCTATTATCAATATTCAAGCTACAGAACCACACGCTGACTGGATGAGCACGAGGATGACTTTTTCAGGCAATGAACCTGCAACTTGGCAAAAAACCACAACCAAAACCAAACCAGACTAAAAGGAACCTCACGTGTTTGACTCTGGGGAGCTACACAAACGTAGTCTCTCAGCTCCTCATTACTTGAGCTTTTTATTACTCATTAGGTCACCTAGCCAGCCATAAGAGACATAGATTAACCTTTGACAATTATCAAGAAACTTATAAACATCTGTTAAATCTAACCTTCCAAGAGAAGAGTTAAAAATAGAAAATGTAAAAAATCCTGTAGATAATAGAAAATAATTAATACAGAAACGCAGACAGATTTAAACCAAGATCTAGGAAGACTGAGAAGACAGAGATTAAAAATACCTGCTGTCACATCTCTTGTAGAAGACCCTGTCATCAGCAAGCAAACTGAGAGCTTGAAGGGCCTCCGGACTAAGGGCACCTGGCCACTTGCCATAGGAGAGGTCATTGGCAAGTCTGGCAGCCAGAAGTGGCAGCTGCTCAGGGCCTGTGAGTGACATGCAGCCTTCTTACTACCAAAGCCCTGCTGATGCCAGGCCACTTCCTTCAAAGCCATTTAGGGCCAGGAAGGCACAACTTCCCAGAGGCAAGGTTCTTTCTGGATATAAAAATGTCTTTTACACTGGGCAAGTATGTCTGTTTCAACCTCTGTATTCTGAATTTCATGCTGTCTGGCGTAACAAGAACAAACCAGACAAACACTTACTCATCAGGGTCTCAGAAAACTCTGGCCAGCTCTCCCTAGCCAAGGTCATTAGGCTTTGCATGATATGATGAATTCTATGCAGAACACATAGACCATAAAATCCTTTCATTTAAAAAAAAATTTTTTTTTGGTCTTTCTGAGATGGGGATTCACTATACAGTTCAGGCTGACATTGAGCTCACTTTGTACCCCAGGTTGGTCTCAAATTTGTGGCAATCCTCTTGCCTCAGCCTCCCAAGTGCTGGGATTACAGGCGTGCACCACCATGCCAGGCCTAAAATTACTGTATTTTTTATAAAAATTTTATATATTTATGTATCCAATGTGATATTTTGATATATGCAAACCTGCATGATGATTAAATCATGCTAATTAACATACCCCCCACCTCACTTTTTTTTTTTATGTTAAGGGCATTTCAAATCGACTTCTTAGTCACTGTCAAGTACATGATATATTATTACTGTCTACAGTCACCAAGTTGTACCATGTGCCTGAACTTATTTGTATTGAGACTTTTTAATACATAAAACTTTCCTTTCAACATTTAAAATAAAAGTTGATTTATAAAACTGTTATTTGCTCATTAATTTTCAAAAAATATCTACAGCATAAAGCACAGCAAATAACCCCAACAGGGATAGTCCAGAGTCTACACTCTGAGTGTGCACGTGCGTGTGTTGGTCAGTGTGTGCTCGTGGGTGTGAGAGCGCATGTGCACAAGACTCCCTCCCCAC
>PVJX010032232.1:0-20670 GCA_004027295.1 Dolichotis patagonum | reverse complement strand
ATGACCATATTGTTGTTTTTGTCAGATCGTGGAGCAGAACTGTTAACAGTCTCACTGATTGAATGTCTATTTTACATGTTTTAACTTTGTAATTAGAACAACTATTTCAAAGAAGTCAGTATGTAATTAGTCAAGTAATAATTTCTTAGGTTTTATTGCTGTTGTACTCCTCCTTTTTTCCTTGAAATACTGTATTGTCACTACCCTTTATTCTGTTTTATTTTGTTTTGTTTTGTTTCCTCTTTAAATAAATAAATAAATAAATAAATAAATAAGGGTGCTCAAACTTGTGATCTTCCTGCCTCAGCCTCCCAGAGTGTTAGGATTCTAGATATGCCCCACCACATCTAGCTCCACTGCCTGAATTTTATAAAGGCAAATTACTAAACTATTTCCATAGCATGAAGGGAAAGCGGAGGTGGACTCCAAGCCCTAATTCAGGTCTTTGCATTAAAAGGACATTCATCACGGACTTGAGCCTAGGCCAGGCGCAGCCTGCAATTGAAGAATATCCCCTTGGAAGTCTGGTGGCCAGTTTCTGCCGCCTGTGGTAATAAACCCATCTTGTCCCACCAAAGGGTAAGGCTATTATTTAGAAGGGAAAGGACCCACATTTAAAGTTCTGCATTAACATTTTTACAAATGACAGAAAACTTTCTTTCTAGGCAATTTTTATATTTCAAAGGCCAAAGCAGCTTGCCCAATGCTGGCTTTGTCCACTCCCCTTAGAGCAGTTATTTTAAAAGAGCTTTTAGTGAAACAAGTTGGCATACCCCAACCCCCATAGTGGTGGCAGCATGGTCTGCAGAATGTCAAGGGTTGTCAGGTCCTGCCTGCCTTTCAAAGGTTTCCCAGCAGTGCTGGGCCTGTGCCCTGCCTGAGGAGGAGCAGAGCAGGGAGGGAGTGTAGCATGGGCAGCTCCTGCATGCCCAGCCAAGGGTTCAGCCCATCTGACCCCTTCCAGACGCACAGGGATAAGAGACACTTCAGTCTGTTCCCACAGTCTAATGGGACAGGGTGGGGGAGTGGGAGAAGGCACACGGTGCAAATCCTCAATGGAAAGCGTAAAAGACCATGAGATTACACTATGGGGAGATCACAGACAAGCAAGAAGATCAGGTGAAGTATCCTAAGAGGAGTCTTAAAAGATGAGCAGAGTTTGAGCAAGAAATAGGGAAGACAAAAGATAAAGGGTGGGCATGTGGGAAACTTTGAGATATGTTTTGGGAAACGTGAGGCATCCAGTTAGGTTGGAAAGTAGGGCAGTGTTTGTGAAAAAGACTAGACGAGAACTCATGGCCATATTGTGCAGAGTCTGGCTTTGGGTGAGAAAGGACAGAGGCCCGCTGTGGTGGCTCAGGTGAGGTGACAGGAGCACACAGCAGGTGATGGAGACAGGAAGGCATGGGAGTCCCAAGGCAGACGGTCTGTATCTTTGGTTTTCAACCTTGGCTACACGGTATAATCACCTGGGGAATTTAGAAATGAGTGACACTTGCAGAAAGCGAGGTACTGCATACTCTCACTTACATGTGGACATTAACAGTGGATCTCATAGAGTAGGATAGTGGTTTCCAGAAGCTGGAAAGAAAGAGGATGTGACGAGAAGATGGGTAACAGGTGCAAGGTTGTAGCTAATGGGAGAAATAACTTCTAATGTTCTTTAGCACAGTGGGGTAACTATGGTTGATAACACCTTACTGTGCATTTCAAAATATCGAGTAATTTTGAATATTTCCAACACAAAGAAATGGATAATGTTTGAAGTTACGGGTAAACCGGTTGACCTGATCTGGTCATTACACACTGTGTACTTATATTGAAATATCACATTTTACCTTTGAAGTATGCACAATCATGTCAATTACTACATATAAAAACTAATGATTCCTAGAATACATAACCCGAGATTCTGGCTTTGGGGTTTAGTTGGTCAATGGTATGATCCAAGGTTTCAGGATTTTTTAAAGCTCTGCATGAGGAATGATTCTAAGAGGCAGCCCAGGCTGTGAACCACTGGTTTGTAGCTGGTTCTGATTCTGTGCAGTAAGCCTTGTGATGATTAATTGTGATCGTCAACCTGACTAGGTTGAGAGATGCCTCAAGAAATTAGTAAAGCACACTTCCAGTTGTGTCTGTGTGGCTCATGGAGACAGGGCCTTGGAGACTACAGCTGGTCCCTGACCCCTTCCTCCCAGGCTCTTCCCTGCTCCCTGCTTCCTGGCTGCCCTGAAGGAAGCAGCTTCCCTCCACCATGCCTTTCCGCCATGTTTCTGCCTCAGAGTCAGGCAACCGAGAACTGAAATTTCTGAAAATGTGAGCCAATAATCCTTTCCTCCTTTAACAAGAGTCGAGTATTTTGTTAGCAGAAAAGCTGACTAACGCAACCTTGGTGTAAGAAAGTCAAGGAAATGCTCGTGTTGCTGGTCCTTAGACTATCATTTGAGTACTGAGAGCCTGTAGGACTGGAGCAGCTTCCTGCAATTCACCTTCTCTGAGGAGAATAAACTGAGAAAACCTTTGACCTCTTTTCACATGGTATTCAGTGGGATGCTGGCTCTGCTGGGAGAAGGCTGCCTCAGTCACTGGTGCTTGCTGCCCTGCAGGAGCAAAGGAGGCTTTACAGTGGAGCACACATTCCCCAGGGTCTACGGGAAGCTCTTTCAAAAGGTGAGCACAGATTTCACCAGAACCACTTTCCAGGCCCTCAGGTCTCCATGAGCCAACCTGCCTGGGTCTGCCCCTCCCTCAGCTGATGCTCCTTCGGGACCGCCCTTAATGACCAGCCTTCATTCAAAACGGTTCTCCAAAGTAGCTCATCTAATCCTCCCCAATGACCCCATGTGTTATTTCAAATTTACAGAGCGCATCTGTGTATAAGTGACTGAGTGCCTTCTCCAAGGCTGGTAAGGGAGAGAGTTGAGATATAGGAGAGGTTGTCTATAGACTGAATGAACTAAATCTACATTTTCAATATTTTGACAAAAAGATAACATATGTACATATTTAAAATATAATATTCAAGCACCTTTTGCAATTATTTTAATTTGTGATAAAAATCCTTATGTATAGCCTTAAAATGTGCAAGGGTGAGTCAATATTCTGAGGAGGTTTGTGAACAAAATACTTGAAGAGCATTGATTTTGATCCAAAAAACCCTGAATAAGCCTCTTGGCTATGTCTTATACCGTATTCGCCAAATCCCCCGAAGCCTCAGTCCATCATCTATAAAAATGGGAACAAGCATTTCTTGTTAGCAAGACTGTTGAAAGATCAAATTAGACAGCCCAAGAAGTGGCCTGGCCTGCAGCCCACTCTGGGGGAATGGTAAGTGTTATTAGCACAGTTGGCATCTGGAAAGCCATCGTGGTATGTGGCAGGGGCTCCATGAGAGTGGGTGCCTCTCCATCTTAGTAATGATTCCCAGATTCGCTTCTCATGCAAGCCCAGACGTGGTGGGTGGTGGAGCATGGTACAGCCAGGTTCTGTGCCTCTGTCTTCCCTTTTCAGGCTTTCTCAAAAAAATTCAACATGCATCTCCTCCAAGAAGCCTCCCCTGACTAATATACTATAGCTTCACAGTGATCTTTCCCTTTCAGTGATGGGCTGACTGGAGCTAGGTATTCCATAAATAAATTAGTGAATCAATGAATGAATTCTAGGAATGGGTTAGTGAATAAGGCAGGCGTTTCCTCACCAAACTTGGAGTCAAATAGCAAAGACAGACATGTTGCTGATCAATGCTGTGATAGTAGAAAAAGAGTGGCAAGTGAAGGCCCAGAGAACGGGCCCATTACCTATTAGGGTAATGACATCAAGGAAAGCCTCCTGGAGAATGAGTTGTCTAAATTAAAAACTAATAGATAAATGGAACTCAGACAACAGGAGGTGTGTTCAAATACCTAGAGGTGAGGAGAAGCATGCTGGGCTCTGAGAACTGAAAAGTTTTTACTAAATTCAGCCATGGTGTAGCACATTTTTAGGCTTGAATCTGGTTCCTTGCCTTTTCCTGACTGTCCTAGACAATGGTGTGTATCTGGGAAATGTAAAGAATCTTCTCTATCTTTTGTGTTTACTTCCAAAATCTGTTTGATTATGCAGTATCCTCAGCTGACACTTCAGTAAACGTTCTTTGCTGTTGAGTTTACTGGAAAGAGAGGCCTCTCTTGGAACTTCTTGGAACTTATCCATTACACCTCCTGAGCCTGAGATGCACAGCTTGGAATCCAGCCTAGCCAGACAGGGGCTCCCAGAACCCCACCTGCTGTCACTTGAGACACAAATCCCCAAGGAGCAATACCCTAAAATATCTGTTCATCCATTGCTCCAAAATCAGGATTATAGGGGCTCACTATACCTGAAAGGGGAACCTACACCCTAAACACTGGGACTGGAGCTGTGGGTGGAAGGATGGAAATGGCATGGCTTTTCTTAGTCTGTGTCTCCTATCCTGGGCCAGGGAAGAACAGAGTCAGCAGCAGGGATGACACAGCAGGAGTGTCAGCTCAGACTCTGGCTTGATCACAGTCAGCTCAGACCCAGTCACCTGCCTAAGGACTCAATCTTTCTTGCTGCTCCAAAGTGCCTCTTTCCGGCCACATGCGCTTCCTCAGAGCTCACATCCTTGCAAACATTCTGTTCAATCCACAGAATTAACTCCTGAAAGTGACTAACGAAAACATGCCCTTTCCACCAATAAGTCAAACCCAAACAGGATTAAATACTCCGTGTAGGGCATGAAGGAAGCCAAGACTTTTTGTGATATTTTGGGGTATTCCTAGTTGTGGTGTTCCTTGTGTTCTAAAGAACATGAAACTCACTTTTACACTATCCACATCAACTGAATGCCATGGTTGACTCCAAGGTGGTCAGCGATACCACCTTGGTAAACCTACTCTCTATCTGTCTGCTGGGAAGGCTGAAATTATGTCAAACCAGTATCTGCTTCCAGTTTCAAAACTTCAGAACTGATTTTTCTCATGGTTGTGGTAAGCAAGTTAGTCAGCAAGTGGAAATCATTGGAAGAAGGAGACTTTCCCAAAACTAGGGAGGACCTAAGCAGAACATGGGAGTCTGGGCTCTGTTGATCCGGCCTCAAGGACTTGAGCATTGTGTGGTGTGTCTGTACATGGGCCAGTGGCTGAGGTCAAGGGTGCAGTTCCCCAAACATGGAGAATACTGCACCCTGAGCCCTGAAGCCCATCAGAACCTAGCATTTGCTGGGTGTGGTAGTGCACACCTGTAATACCAGCACTTGAAAGGCAGAGGCAAGGAGGATTGCTGTGAGTGTGAAGCCAACCTGAGCTACCTAGTGAATTTAAGTCCAGCCTGAACTACATAGCAAGATGCCATCTCAAACAACAACAACAACAACAACAAAAAGGAACCTAAGATTTTCATATTTCACCTCCTTTCTCTGCTGAGTCTCATCTGGTCCCAGTCACTCCTCTGATGTTTTTTCATGGTGTGTGACCCTTCTTAGCTTTAAGCATCCTAAGGTCAGAAATGACTGGCTTTTACTTCCCTGCTCTAAAATTGTAGAGGAAACAAGTTTCTCATCAATAGTAAGGTCAGGGCTCTGAGCTAATGACTTTTTTTGTATGTTATTTCTTCAATGATGGGATGTTTCCACTCAAAAATCTGGCCTGTCTTTCCCCATTGTTTAGGACTACTATTAAAAATATGCCATTTTCCACAACCTTCTTTTTTAGGCACCATCTTGCACTGAGGTTCTTGTGTCTGGTTGTCACCCACTCTGTGGCTTATGCCAGATAAACCCTAAACCAGGGCAAATGCTTCTGATCAAATGAGTTCTCTCTAAGGATAACAGGATCAGGCCATTCTGTTGCAACCAGTAGCCACCTGCTGTTAGCGAAGGGAAAAGGACTTTCATTAGTTATTGTCCCAGAGCTGATACCGTGCCAGACTCCACATCTGGAAACAGTTATGAAGAAAGAAGAGGCATAAAAGCCTGGGTCTCATGACCTGCAGTCTTCCTTTCTGCTGCTCTATTTATTAATTTACTAGTTCGGAGTGATCAAGTTGGGTCCCCAGAGTAAGCATAAGAACTGAAGTAAAAAACAAGCCACTACTGTCACAAGATTATGAAAACAGGCCACGGTCTTATTTCGGGGGTCTCGGGTGGACTTTGTATCTAAATAAACACATTTTTGAAGTCACTTATCGTGTTGTGCTTTAATCACCAAGCCAAGCCTTTGTAAGCCCTGCCTTAAGCTTTGGGCCCCTCCCCAGTTTGGCAGGCTCTGCCACATCCGTCTCAAGGGCTTGACAGAATTTGTACTTACTCGATTTGGTCACACAGATTGAGTCTTTTATGTGCACATCACACAGGCAGACACACGCTTGTTGCCCACCCCTGCTTCCTTCAACATGTAAGCGACTAGAGCCTTCAGAAGGCGCCTGAGCTGTGTTTCACACCGCTCCAGCACCGTGTCCCGTGAGTGGGTGATGGTGCCCTCAAGATTTACGTGAGGTCATAGGTGCTGGGCAACTGCTTCATGGCCTGTTGGTTTTAGAGTGTGAAGTGGCCACAAAAAAGATTTGGATCTATTTTGAGAAAGACCAAATGCAGTCTTAGGATCCTCAGATTTCTGTGCACTGGAGAAATGGACAAAGGAATGTTTTTAAATAGAAAAATCAGGGTGGCATTTCTCTTGATAAATCAGAGCAAATGCACAAAAGCAACTCTTCCAGGCTCCTGTATGTCTCAGGAGTTACAAAGTGCTAACAAGAACCAGAAATCCCGACAAGCAATCCTGTCTCTACTGCAAACCCCGTCTCTGGTTTCTGACTTGATGTGTTGCAGTCTACCTTGCTGACTTGGCGTCACTCTCAGCCCGATGATGAATCACCCCTTCTGGGAAGCATCTCAGTAGTCCCTTCTGGCTCCCTTCACTTCCCACATAGCCGCTGGTCCCTGCTGACCCCCCGCCGTGTGGCGTGCGGTTGGTACTTCCCTTTGGAGTTCCTTTTGCATACAGCCATGTATGAGACATTTATTTCACTGTACGTGCGCCTTCGAGGGCCTCCTGGCCAAAGCATGACTCATTGCTGTCTGGAAGTGCAGTGTGAACCCGCTGCTGACTGGTAGTGTGAGCTCAGGAAAGCGTTGCTAGAACCAGTCAAGACCAACTCTCTGGAGGACACTGGTGTCTGAACAGAGTCAGCTCTACTTTCTTTCGTGATGGAATAATAAGGCTAACTCAAGCCTTTTTTGGAGCAAGCTTTTGTTGCTCCAAAAATGTGCCAACTAATTGGGGAAATTTATTTTCTACAAACTCCAAGAATTATTTTAATTCTTTCATTGTTCCAGGACTTGGGTGTATTTAATGATAATCAAAATGACCATGCTATTAGTAGTTTATTTCTTGGGAAGATTATTGATATTTGACCAGCAATTCAGTGATGTATTAAGGAAAGATTTTTTTTTCAACATGCCTTTCCAAAGTATTGTCACATGTGGGGCTGTGCCAAGCACCAGCCCCCATTTCTTCCACTTCTTATTTTATGTATTTTATGGTGCTTTAAGAGAAACAGTGACTGCTTAGTATATGAGAGTCTGTCCCCAAGGTGAAATACATTAGGAGAGAAAATCATCCATCTTGCCAACCAGAGTCAGACAGAGGTCATTGCTTGAAGTGCACAAGTCCAAAGAGGGGTCCAGACAATCCAGGCTGAATGGTGAAATGTTGCTGGCTCTTGCCTCAGAATGCTTCAGAATCCCAGGGAGCTAAGATCATAAATTAACACCAGAGGACTGGAGGCTACCTGCTTCTAAATGGAAAGGAGCTAGACGATGTCTCATCTAGGAGTTGCAGACCACTGATGACCAGATGATAGTGCTGCAAACTCCCTCAGGCCTTGGAACCCCTCAGCCAGATGAACTAGCCAGACATTGGAGAAAAGACAGAGAAGTGCTTGTCACAAATTCCCTTTTGCACATGCTAAGAAATTTCCCTTTTGCACATGCTAAGTAAGTAACATTTTTATTTTTAGTTCAAATTCTAGTGCCTTTATCAGAGGGAGAGTCTGAAACAGGATGACTGGGAAAAAGCAGAAAATCACCTTTATAAGAGTAGCAGTAGCATCTAGTTGATATATAGCCCCCTCCCCCAACCCTGAAAAGCACTGGCTTATTGAGATTCACCAAACTGTAAACACAGAGTGTGCTTCTGGTTGGCTGGGATTGGCAACAGTAAGATTGTTGAGGATTGCTGAATACTGCTAGTTGATTCAGTCAACTAGATTTCATGATGAATCGGAACAGTGGCTCTAGCAACTCAATTCCCCACTTGTTTGGAAAATGAGTAAGCAGTTATTGCTTTCCTCACCATGGCTACCTTAGTAGTGGCTACTAGGACGTGCAAGGGTTGGCTCAATAAACATCTTTGTAAGAGAGAAGGCAGGAGAGTTTTCAAGAAATATGCAACTGTGTTATGTTAGAAAGGGTACAGTCATAGCTGGTGTAGGTAGGGCCACTGGGCCTGGGCTGTCTCCCTTCAAATGCTGACTCTTCTGTTTACCAGCATTGTTACTACTTGCTGTGATCTCCCAGGGAGCAAGACAAGTCCCTTCACCTCTCCCAGACTTGCATTTTTCATTTCTAAGAAAAGATAACAATATCCAACACACAGGATTATTTCAAGGATTGAATGACTTAATACATGAAAGTATTCGCCCGAGCCCCTGATATTAGTAAGCTATAATTACTCATTAGTAGGCGAGGATTTTGTGTGCGCACATGCATGCACACATCTGCTTTTCCTCTTCTGACTGCTTTCCTGCGTCATTCTGAAACTTACATTCCTTCCCAATCACAGCCTAGTCCATAGGAACCTGGGAGCTTAATCCTTGCTTTAGAAGCAGCAATCCAAGTAAATTCCTTTTACTAACCCCTCTTTATCATTTTAAACATTTTTGTTCTGCACTACTGGGCACTGTATGCCTTGTGTAAAGAACAACATTTACCCCATTCGTGTCCCAGTGAAATATTAGGAGCCCCATGAATGGAAGGAAGATTGCTGAAGAGGATGCTGGGGCAGGCTGCAGGACAGGGTATTATAGCAATAGGCTTCTAACAGACCTGCCCTATCGGATACTGTCTTCCTGGCTGGGCCCAGTGCTGCACAACGTGGAGTAGAGGATTGAGGTGGATGGGTAGCATGGGGCATTCTGTATGAAGTTTAATTTTTTCCTTTCGTGCCAGGGAAAAAGTACTGACCTGGACAGTGAACATGTTCCATAGTGTTAAAACACGCACACAGAAGGTTGTGGCCCTCATCTCACAAGCTCCCCAGTCTGCATAAATTGCCCTATATGTACAGGTTAGATCCAAATATCCAGGGCGTTTGAGGTGGCCTGCAGTGGTGCTCGGATGGCAGTAAGTTCGTAGGGATTTTTGGACTCTGCCCTCAGAATCACTTTTGTAAAGCCAGCAGTCACTGCTGCTTGAGGCTGCCTTCCCTTTGCTTCTCTTTGATTTTGGCACAATGCTACACTTGGGGAAGATGAGTCTTTCTTTCTCCTGGCTTAGGGGAAAATCCAGGGAACCAGGATGTGATGTTAGAAGCACCAGCCTGGAGAATCTCATTCTTTCATGCTGGGACTGGATGTCACATGCTAGCAAGCCTAAGAAAAAAGCTGGCCAGTGTCCTTTACCATCCTTCAGAGTCTGGCTGATCCAGTCTAGTCTGACCATGTGGTGGAGGGCCACCTAAAGCGATGCCCAATAAGTTCTGAGTCTAATTCAACCTCTATTTTGGACAATGCATGCATCGGACCAGAGAGGATTTAGGCTAGACCTTCCAAAACATGACCATCCCTTCCATTCATGTATCTGTGAAGGTTACGTGGGCTCCACGCTGACTCATTGTAAGGCTATAAATGAATCACAGAAGGAGACACATGGGCCAGCGGTGAGAACAGACATTGGCTTCAAAACGGAGAGGTTCCATCAAGTGGGGAAGCCACAGAAAGGAGGCCACCAGAGAAAACAGTGACCCAGTTAAGGGTTTTTGCAAGTTCTTAATAGCAAGGCAGGCCTTGAAGAGAGAGTACAACAAAGCACAAGAAAGGCGAACAGGAACCCAGTGCTGTCTGCACAAGGGGGGCAGAAAGGGGTTTGTACAGGGAGGAGTGGAGGAAGCACATGCGTGCGGGAGCCAGGCTGACACCGGCACACCTGGGCCAGCAGGGAAGATAGCTCCAAAGGAGGAAAGTGGCCCAGGGTGGTGGGCACACAACTGTAATTCTGACTATTGAGGAGGCTGAGGCAGAAGGATCACAAATTTGAGCCCAGCCCGGGCAACTTCATAAGACTGTGTCTCAAAATTAAAAAAAAAAAAAAAAGGTAAAAAGATTAGGGATGGAGCTCAGCACTTGGGGTTCAATCAGTATTTCCAAAATAAAAGGAAGAATTCTGGAGAAGACTTAGCAGTCAGGTACAGTAAAAGGAGGCCAAATAAATAATTAAAAGTTCTGTTGGGATAAGAAATTAAGGAGGAAGAATGCTTTCCTCTTAGCTAGCCTTGCCAGCTTTTTGTACTATATCTGTAGTCCATTTTTCTTCTTTAATAAGACTGAAGAAACAAGATATTAATGTTTTTTTTTAAGTCTTAATTTTCTTTCACAAACACTAAACACCATCAGGCGCGTCCTAGGAGAGCAGTGTTGCAGTAGAAGTGTTTTGGGAAGGTGAGACAGGCAGTGCTGAGAAAGATGAAAGCCTGGGGTAAAGGTCGGGATGGCAGCTGATGTCAGGAGACTGGCAGGACAGCCGCGGGTGATAAGAGGTGAGGCAAGGAGTCTGGGTGTTCCGGGGTAACTTCTCGGAGACATGTGGAAAGAGCACTTGTAGGATCTTGACTACATGGGGAAATCAGAAAGGAAACACAGCAAAACTGAAGGCAAGTCGTCCAACCCGGCATGGTGAATAAAGAATGAAGAAGGGAAGGAGGCCAGAGAAGCCTTGGGGTTTTTGTACTCTGGGATGCATTGCTGCAGAGCAGTATCTGTGCTCCAAGGCCTTTGCCTGCCTTGCAGGAAAGCTCTGAAAAGCAGGGGAAACCCAACAATCATTTGTAGGCTGCACAAAAATATTTGAGGTCAGGCAACTGCAGCAATCCCTACAGCATGTCTGGATTTTTCTTTTTTAAAAAAGATATTTTAGCTGAGCCAACTCAATGAAACCCTCTTTTGAAAAATCAATTTCCCTGAAAAACAAATTTGGGTTCTAACCAGAAAGCAACATTTGGCAAGCTCTCATTAAGAAAGGCAGTATTTGGAGAAGCTGAGAAAACAACCATTCATTTACCAGAGTAAACACAGGGGACCTAATGCCATCTCAGGGCTGTGACAGCTGCTCCGTTTCTATCAACTTTTCAGGGGACCCTAAACAGCAAGTTTGCTTTAAGTTCATCTTGTTACAAACCTGTGGTCCCAGCCCCCTCTACAGTCTTTAAAAGGGAAGAAAAATGGAAGATTCCTCAAGCAGAACCCAAATTTCTTGTCCCTGTTCAGTGTGTGGAAGACACAAATATCAACAAGTAGACCTATAGGAAAAACTACCTGGCAGTCAACCACCAGGGGTATCGGACCTCAGCGCAAGCCTAGATTTCCTCGATGGTCATCTCACTACTGCACATATCTGGGTGTACTTCTTTGTTTTGTCAGTGGTTATGTAAGTTGAATCTTACTTTAGATTCATCTGAACCCTTAGGTATCTATTATAACCTCTAAGGCTTGTACTTCTCAAACCGCAATGTGCATCAGAAGTCACCAAGGGATCTTGTGCAGAGTCAAATACAGGAAGTCTGAAGATGGCTTACAAGTCCGAATTTCTGACAAGTTTTGGGATCATTTTGATGCTTCTGTTTGCAGGCTGTTTTCAGAGGCAAGGTGGTAGAGGATCGTTGAAATATCCAATTCTAAATCCTTTAAATAGTACTGTAACTGTTCCCTTAATTTTAGTAAACTGGAGTGCTTCTTGCCTGTATTAATTATGTGAATAAAATCATTGTGGGTGAAGTACTGCTCTAAGTGCTATGCTTTGTATAAGGAATAGAACTTCCCTCCCCAATATATGTTGTATGTGTGTGTGTGTGTGTGTCTGTCTGTCTGTCTGTCTGTGTAAGTTATTAGGGTTTGAATCCAGGGTCTCATTTGTGCTAGGTGAACACTCGACCACTGAGCTATATCCCTAACTCTTTTTATTTTGAGACAGTCTTGTTAAATTGCTCAGGTTGGCCTCAAACTTGCAATCTTCCTGCCTCAGTCTCCCAAGTAGCTGGGATTGCAGTAATGTGCCACCATGCCTGGTTAATTTAGAGATCTCATGCCTCAACTTACCCTTCTTCTTCCCCATCAAGTCCTGAATTTAAAAACTGCCTAAGTAGCTGTATGGTGGTGAGTTAGAAAGGCCCAGTGCGCTCTGGAAATGACTGTCGTCTCTCTCCACTGATGCACATATCACCAGGAGCTTTGGGAAGAATGACAAAGGGTGAACAGAGGCTAATGAATCCTGCCCCAAATGCTAGCTCTCCCACCAACAGCCCCAGAACCAGTTTCTTTCTTAGATTCTTTGTGTGGAGCTTGCTTGTCAGAACTAATCCATTACCTTGATACTTAAGGCCTGTTGTCATACACTACAGGATTACTTCAAAAACTAAACTTCCTTTGGTGTCTTGTATGTACCACAAAAATGTGAAAGTAATAATTTCTTTAAATTAGCTGAAAAAGTCTTGTAATTATTGTTCCAAACAAGCCTTGTTTTCTCCTGTTTAGATTTTCTAACATGGAAAGAAAAAATCCTTCCCAAATAAAAGTTCTTTTGTGGTGTGTTTGCCCTAGGTGGCTCTGGGTCATCTGGGGAAGAAGGACTCCACTTCTCCCTCTTACAGTGCCATGTTTAGGTTTATGGGGCTCTGTGGATGATAGAGCGTGACTTGGCATTTTTTTAATATCAAAACAGTAACTGATTACTGTAATCTCTTTCCTGAGCTCATGGAAAAACTCAAGTTATCAAATGTCAGTTTTGCAGATGAGAAACAGAGATCTGGTGAGATTACTTGACTTGCCCGGAGCTCCTGCATCGTGCTAGGTGGAAGCTGACCCTACTGCTGACCTCCAGAGGTATCTCCCCAGGAGCTGCAATGCAGTCAGTTCCCCTGGTCCCAGGAGAAACTTCTGCAATCAAGCCTGCACTTGCATTCCCAGGGTGCTTTCCAATGCTGTAGGCCAGACAGACAGTCAGAATGAGAGAAATGCTTTGCTTGCAATTAAATGAGCATCTTCAGATCATTGCTTTTATAGTTGCTAAACTGTTTGGATTGTATTTTCACTGATCTCTACTGATCTCTACAGCAATTACTGGGGAAAGTTAATCAAAATCACAACTCATAGAGATTGACTATTTTACTTGAATTACATCATGTAACCTACCCTAGAGTCCTGGGAGGCGGTTTTATCATGATCTTTATGAGGTTGACTAACCTATATTATTTATATATAATTAGAATATAGAACAGTTAGTGCTGAAACCCCGATTCTCCAGCCTCTAGTGTTAGCACTCAACAACTCTGCTCTACTGGTCTCCCAAGTCAGGAGATCCTGGCTTGGGAATCCAATCATCATTCTAAACTGCTGAGCAGAGCTGACAAAAGCTGCTTCCTTCGCTCTGAGCGTAAACCCTTCTCACAATGGTTCCTTCGCATCTTGCCTTAACCTTCTGGTAATCACATCCCAGCAGCTCAGACTGTGATGGCAGCTCACGGAGGCCGCTGTGCTCTGGAGCTTGACCCTGACGAACCCTGCTTTCTTAGCTTGGGATCATGGCTGTCATTCGTCTAGACACACCAAGGGTTGTTGCTGCTGATGCCACTTCTCATCTTTGATCCCCTGGCTAAGCAGAAAGTCAGGATTTTCTGATGTGGTAATCACCTGTGTTCTTCCTACTATATTTCTTGGGTTTTCTCGAAAATGATAATAAATACCAAGATAAGGAAAGTGATTCATAGACAAACTGGAACTAACTTCCAGGGACCTAAAGCCAGAACCAATCTAGCGTGAGTATCAATCTCTTCTCTCAAAAAGCTCTTTGGGGTGGGGGGAAGCTACTTATTCTAGACAGACGTTTATTCTTGACATTCCTCTCCAGCAAGCAGGATGAGCTCCACGTGGCAGAGGACTCTAGCACTGCGCCTGGCCCTCATATGCAGTCTGGACAGTAAATTGGTTCCACCTGTCTCTTCTGGGGAGCTAGGGTGAGACTCCTGACAGGGAATGGAAGGCCCTGGCTTTTCCCAAGGTCAGAGCCATCCCAGAACCATCTCTAATCTTCAGTGCAAATGACATAGGCTGGGGTTAAAATGTTCTGGGAGACTTTGTGCATCTGAAGCTTTGTTCCCTGAGTGCCAACATACACTAAGAACTACTCATTATCATGATCTCTGTGAGGCTTAATAACCTCCATCATCCACATACAATGCACATGGCGGTGATGGCGTCTTTTGTAACTGCTCCTGTGGTCTTTCTGGATCTTCCTGAGCCTCTCTGTCCCTTTGGAATTCCTTTTCTGCCTGTCTCTTGATCTCTTCAGCCTCTCCACCCACCCCTCCTCTTTTTCTTCTTCTCTCTTTCCTCTTCCCAAAGAGCTCCTCTAGCCCATGGCTTCTGCCTTCACCTCTAGTGGTTGTGACCTCAAATCTGCGTCTCCAAGCCTCACACCTCTCCTGCATCCCTGTGAGCGCAGCTCCCCTCTGTTCATTTCACCCACCTGGAAATGAAGGTAACTTGCTGTTCACCACACAACACACCCAGAGTCACAGCCCCTCCCCTCATGTGCACAAATATGCACTTTTACTTGAGGGTCCTGTTTATGCACGGGGTTCTTCCACCTCTGAGCCTCCCAATTATCTGACTTCCTCTCTCCCTTACTCTCCAGGCCTGAGGATTTCCAGGTCTCCTCACGGCTACTACTAAAATCTTCCTTAAATCTGCCTACTTCTTTCCACTCCCTCCACCATTCCTAGTCAGACTCTCAGTGACTTGCTGCCCTCAGGCTCCTCCTCCTTGCACAGAACCGAACCTCTCTGCCTCAGCCTCTTCTTGCACCTGGCCCTCACTCTCACTAACCCTCTCTCACTCCTGTGGCTTTCATTTCCTTCCCCCCTTCTCTCTGTAAAAGTTCTAACTGTCCAAGTCTCTCTTGAGCTACTTTCCCTGACCTCCATCCTCTCTCTTCCCCTTCTGTGCTGTACATCGAGGTCTCCATACCTTTGTCTTACCACCCAACTGTGATATCTAGCCTCGGCCACCCTGCTCTCCACAGACAAGTCCCCAGTGACCTCTTTGTCTCAGATGCAGTGGATGCGCTGGGATCCGGCTTATATGCGGGTTTCCTCTCTGTGAACAGCTTCCTCCTCCCATGACAGCTCCACACTCTCCATTTCTGCTCCTCTGCTGTCAACACTCGTGCACCTTGTGGACTGCTCTCTGACCATGTCTGTTCTCCACCATCTATCACCACCCATGTCTTGCTCTACAAGAATGACTCCCAGGTATGAATCTCCACCCTGTAGATCTCACTTTAGTCCCACATGCATCTATCCAGCTGCCCATGGAACCCTCCACCTGGATGAAACATAAGCACTTCAGTTCTGTATGTCCCAAGGATTCATCCTCTCCTGGCAAAACTGCACCCCATTCCACATGTCCCTTAAGTGACACTCAAGGTAAAGACCAGAGCCGTGTTAACGTTAAGAACAGCTAAGTTCCTATCAGGAAAGCCAGTGTGTCAAGCTTCTCCAGGAGAATCAACAGCACCAGTTCTCCTTTTCTGCTATTAGTAGCAATCCCAGGTGGGCCTTCCACACCCAGAACCATGCTGCTTCAGTTCATCTGGGGGCTACAAATTGACCATTAGCTAATCCACCACAATACCTTCCATCAACCTCTCTACTACCATAATTCACTCCCACATGGTCCCCAACTGATCATCCATTTCCCTTATCTTATCTGGTCTTCTCAAAGCCTGCTCACGACACTGACCATGTCACTTGTTTGCTCCCCCATCACTTGTGGGTTCTTAGGAGAGGGCTGGGCCCTGCTAACCCTGACCTTCGTCCCCTACCCTCAACTCCACCCCTCATGCCTTGGCCAGCTGGGTAACCTGAGCACATGCCTCCTTTTGCCTGGCTAACTCCTTTTCACCCTTCAGATCTAAAAGCAGAACCATGGGTCTGGGCCACATCTCCTCTGGACTCCCCAGGCCTCAGCCAGCTCTTTGTGTGGCACATTTTGGCTTGGCTCCTGGCTGTCTTTTGCAGTGAACTTCTTCAGAGGGCCTGGGTCTCATCCATCTATCCCTCTGTCTCCCCAGCTTTTAACAGTGCCAGGTCAGTGGTGATTCATAGGTGCTAGGATTCCTACTGTACTTCCCTCCCTACCGCGTGACTGCTTGCTTGCTTGCTTGCTCAGAGTCCTGCCTTTTCCACCTCAGCTCTACAAGTATCTGGCACACAGCTCTGCCAAGATCTGGAGGGAGAGGCAGTACCAAGGTGAGGACCCCACCCTTCTCCAGGTCTTCAAGTGCAGCTTACAGTCTAACACAACCTGCCCAGCACTAGCACTGCGGGGCTTCTGTCAACCCTAAGATCTGCTCCTCATCTGTGCGTCTATAAGCCTGCCTGGTGGTGCAGGACGCATAGTCCAGTCTGATGGGCCGCAGCCTTCTCTCATTTCTTGCAGTGTTTGCAGCCAGATCAGCGAGGCCCCTCTGGGCTCAGGGCTTTCACCGTTGCCCCTCACTCTCAGTGTCCCCACTGGGAAGAAGCCTGAGGCGCCTCCTTCAAGACCTGCGCCCTTTGTGCCCAGGGGCCAGTTGGCAGGAGAGGAAGGAAAGGAAGGAGAGTGGACACGAGTGAGGGGGTCTGGGTGCAGGAGAGCCCGGAGAAGAAAGTGACTGCGTGCGCGGAGGGGGCCAGTGGGTGCGGAGCGCGGCCCGGCGCGGGTTGGGAGGCGCCAGCGCGGCCGGCCCCCCGCCCCTCGGCCGCTCCCTCCCGCTCCGCTTACTTAACCTGGCGCGGCCGGCGGGACTCTCACTTCCCCGAGCCGCCAACTCCAGCTCGCGCCTGCTCCGCGGAGGCTGCGAGTCTGCTCCCTCCATGGCGCTCCTCGTGCGGCTGCTGGCCCTCGCCCTGGCGCTGGCCCTGGGCCCCGCGGGGACCCTAGCGGGTCCCGCCAAGTCACCCTACCAGCTGGTGCTGCAGCACAGCCGGCTCCGGGGTCGCCAGCACGGGTAAGCGGAGCAAAGGGACGGGACGGGTCGCCGGGCTTGCTGCTGGGGGCATCCAAGCAGGCTGGGGGCGAGAGGGGCAACCCCCAAAACCCCCAAAAGCAGGCAACCTGCAGTACTCCAGGAGACCAGCGCTCTACCCGCTGGAGGCAGAGAAGCGCGGGACCATGGAGGGAAGTCAGCGCCGGACACTTTGTGTGAAAGGGCTGGACGAGCCGACCAAGGGCTTGAGAGAGACCCCACTTTCGGCCTCTTCTCTCAGCCATAGGTGGAAGGGGCCAAGCAGCCCTCTGCCCGCAATCATCGGCATCATTGTGGGAAGGTGCCCGAGGCAGAAAGGAAGCCCCCACCCAGCGGTACTGCCAACCAGGTCGTTGACCAATGACTCCTGAGTAGGCTTTGGCCACATGGGTGGCAACATCACAGGGGCTTCTGTGCACCTGGCCATATCCTGCACCCGCCCCCAGGCACCGAGACAGTGTTCTGTGGGCACAGCTGGGGCAGTGTAGCACCCAGGGGCCCTGTGCAGGGGAAAGCAAGCATCCCAGGGCCTTCATACAATACACTGTGGAGATGGGGAAACTGAGTCCTGAGAAGACACAGAATTTTCCCACAATCCTGCAGTATGTGTGGGAACCGGGTTTGGAGTCTGTCTTAAAGCAAAAGGGGTTTGTAAGTGTGGGCATTATCACTGCGGGTAGCATTTTGAGGCACTGAAGGTGAGTTGGCTGTAGGACCGAGCCATGCAGAAGTTATAACCTGGTGAAGACCTGGGCACAGACCCAGCCTGGGCGGACAGTGTTCCTGCGTCCCAATCCGGGCCACACCTGCTTCACATGCAGCTGGGCTTTGCTGTAGCTCCTAGTCCACTTGGTTGTGCCAACTTCTTTTACACACCTAGGTAAAACCAGGGGTGACACCTCAGGGGCAGCCCAGATACTGTGGAGTTCTGGCATTTCTGCCCCTGGCAGTGCCTAACTTTCCAAGAGGTGGGGCAGATGGATTCTCAGATCAATACTCACAGGTGGGGAGGGAGGGGATAGCATGGATTTCATAGGCCCCCCCAAAAAGCCTTGGCTTCCCACATCTGGGTGGAGGTATAGGCTGTCCCTTTGTTTCCTCTGCCTGTGGCTTTCAGGTGGGGGAAAGGGGGTGCCGGGAGCAAGTCCAGCCACCCTGCAGAATATCAAGCATGTGGCAGCCTCAACACCCTCCTGGAAGGAGCAGAGGGTCTGGGATTGCCCTGAGGTCTTTAGGGAGTGGGAAACAGTCACCTTTGACTGAGACCATATGCATAAGAATGTGAGGGGCAGGTCAGAAAAGCAAAGGGCATTAAAGGGTGCATCAAAGTCAAAATGTGACAGCTGACATTTTTATTACTTCAGCCCTTTTCACTTTTGGTCCCTCTGCCTTTTTTTTTTTTAATCAATGAAGTATGTTATGTCTGGGGACCACAGGCCACCCGGGAGGTGTATTCCAGAATTTGGCCTCTTAACCATTAACCTAGGAGATCCCTACGGCATGCCCCACAGCAGGCACCCAGAATGGTGTCTCTGTAGGTGGCTACAGCAGTGTTCCCAAAGGGATTCAGGCATTTGCATAAAGAACAGTCCCTAGCAAACCTCCTTTCCCTCAGAGCCCAGAAGAGATACTGACCAAGCCAAAAATAAGATTTTTTAAAAACACAGATGCTCTTTTATTATGAACTTCAGATATTACATTAATTTCCCAACCATACCCCTGCAGCCTAATCCTCTTGGTGTGAGGGACAAAATGATCAAGAAGGCACTGGGTCCTTCCTCCCTGGTGAGATCCTTACAGGCACCAAAGCTGAGGCACATGGGTGCAGGCACGGCTGCATTTACTCTGATCTAAGTGTCCATGAAAATGTCACAGGACTGCCTGGTCTTGTACGCATGGGTGGGGCGCCTTGTACTAATGACCTTGTTCAAGCTCCAACTCCTTATTCCAAGTAGGACTGGTAGAAAGTGAAGGAAAACTTTCTTAGTTGAAGGGTAGGAAGCGTGAGGGAAGAAATGAACATTCGGCCTTGCCTAGGGGCACTGCTGCACCACCCTCTGGCACGTTGGCATTCATCTATTGCAGCTGTTCCCATTTTACAGATGGTGAAACTGCAGCTTAGTGAGCCAGAATGACTTTGTCCAAACTGAAGACCGGTGAGAGTGTAGTAACTGTGATAGGCTGTCTTGGCTCCCAGCCATATCTATGTTGCCACAGGGAAGAGAAAAAAAAGTAATATTAAAAGAGAAGTAAAAATGCAACCACACCTCTGCATATCAACAACCAAAAACTGAACCGAACTTCCTGAAACACTCGGTTTTCAAATCCAATATGCGAAGCAATGCTGCTGTGCTGGAGGCAAAAGGCCCAGAATTGGCTTACTCCTTGTCTATTACACTTCAGTATTCCTTTCCTGTGTGTACAGTTCACCCACACTCCCAGTGTGAGAGGAGGAGGGTCAGCGCTCCCCAGCCTCCGCTCCTCTCACACAGGGCAGCAGCACTGGACTCTCGCTCTGCGGAGGAATGTTGGAGCCACATCCACAGAGACTCACTGAAGATGGGCCAGACGCCTACAGAAAGTTGCAGGGAATTCATGGACAGTAGTAATTTCCTGCTTGGTCAGAGGGAAGAACTTCTGGGACTGCATGAGGATGAATAGGACTCAGGGCTGGAGTGTGTCTGGCAGGGACTTCTCAAGAGTTAGTAGGGACTGTCCAACCTGTGAACCTGGGGCAGCGAACAGAGAAGCCAAGCATTTGGAAGTCTGCTGGGGGCTACGGGCATTTGGTGAGGCCCTGCTGGGGACTTAGGCAGCCTGTGCCTGCTCCACTTCTGGCTGTGGTCTCCTGTCCAGCCTCGACTCCTGTCACCCTCACTGGGAGACACTCAGACACAGGGTCTGTTCCTGGTCGGTGCACAGGGACTGCTTTACGCTTCTCACGCGCACCACATGAGTGGTGGGGTCTGTTGGCAGCATCGTACACAGGCTGCACCCCGGGTTGGCAGATGGAAGGAAGGAAGGGTGTTACCTGAAGCAGTGGAGGAAGGATTTCTGAGGTAAACAGGACTCCTGCTGGGGTCTAAGTAGTGAACAACTGAGAGTTAAGCTGGAGAGCACCCCTGATGACAGCTGTCCTGACAGCAGCTGGCCATGTGCCCTGGTTGACAGAGTGGACACTCTTGGATTGTTTCTGACAGCCAGCCAGCGGGTCAAGGCACACAGAGTATGTCTGTATGTGAGGCGGTCTGGGAGTCGCTGGGGCTTCCCACATAAGACCAGGGCCTGCAGCATACCCCAGAAGGTCGGGCGTGTGCTCAGTGTGGGGTGTGGATGCA